>OZ020276.1:6326357-6401026 GCA_963971205.1 Aethes cnicana | reverse complement strand
CACACCAGCTGATCACGCAAACTTTCTTCCAACCAAGTACCGAAACCACACGTTTTTGACATTTTCTTCAATACTGCCACATATTCCGCAATAGACTCGCCCACGCCCTGTTTACGATGCCTAAACTTATATCGCTCCGCGAGTTCACTCGGCTGCGGTTGTAAATGCTTCTGGAGAATTCCCGTAATCTCTGCGAACGTCTTTGTCTTGGGCTTGTCGGGTGTGCACAAATTAACTAATAATTCATAACACTCCGCCCCGATCACTGTTATCAACGTGGGCACTTGCAATTCACTCGCGACTTGGTTCACCACAAAATACTGTTCTAATCGCTCAACGTACAAGGTCCAGTTGTCCGTTGAAATATTAAATTCCGGTATTGTTCAACCTTCATGTATTTTATAAAATATCTTTCGTTTTCTACTTGATTTAGAATATGTCACAACTGTTAGTTTGTCAAATAAAAATATTAAGCGAATAAACATCGTTTTACAAAATGTGGCGACCGTGACTCGAGATAAAAATGGATTTATATAAAAAAGAGAGAAAAATCCAAAGGCGTCTTTTTACGACATGTGCAAACCAAATGGATACAATGATAAAAGAAGGCCATGCGAAAGAGATAAGTCTTAAATCCGAGTTTAAAAAATTGAAAGAAATTTCGTCTCAGTTGGCATTATTAGACCAAAATATAAAAGAATGCTTGCTTAAAGACGAAAATTTAAAAGACGAAGATTTAGAAAAAGAACTTTGTACGGCATTAGAGTACAGGGAGCGGTGGATAAAAATAGAAACGACCCTGGACGTAATTTTTAAAGAGCCTAACAAAGAGAAAGAACAAGATTTCAGGCGGAATTACAAGTTACCGGATATAAAATTAAAGAAATTCGACGGTAACATCCGTAGCTGGCTAACATACTGGGGGCAATTTAAAAAGATAGATGTCGACCCAAAAATAGATCAAGATGACAAATATATGTACTTACTGCAGAGCATGGAAGAAGGCACAGAGGTCCACTCTCTCGTGGAAAGTTACCCGCCGTCGGGAGCCTCGTATTCTTTGTGCGTCGAAGAGCTTAAGACCCGATATGCGAGAGAGGAACTATTAATTGAAGTTTACGTAAGAGATATATTAGAATTGGTACTTCAAAAGGAAAGAGACTTCATCGACCTGTACGACAAATTAAATGCGCATCTAAGAGCACTCAACACACTCGGAGTATCGAAATGTGCAGCCTTCATACTACCGTTGGTAGAGTCGGCCCTTCCCCATGATATCCTACGTCTTTGGGAGAGAAGTAAGTCTTCTAACATACATTCTTCAGGACCGGAACAGGTTCTAGAAGCGTTGATGAAATTTTTAAAGGCTGAAGTGGAGAGCGTCCAGAGAATTTCAATGGCAAAGTCAACATTCAAAGAAAGGAGTGATACTGAGCCTACTGCATCCTGCCTATACTCATCACCATCAACGTCTAAAAACCAAACAGTAACCACCACGACTATAAAGACATGCATCTGGTGTGGGAAAGACACACATTCTAGCGTGGAATGTTACAAATTATCAAAAATGACATTGGATGAAAGGAAAGATCACCTGAGAAAAGAAAAGGCGTGTACCATATGCTTAAAGAAAGGACACTATTTCAAATCATGCAGAACCTTCATCAAATGTTACATCTGTGGAAAAAGACATTCCGTAACCATATGCCCAGGGAAAACCGTCACTGAAGGGAATAAGGAAGCAAAACTTGAGAAGTCGCAAGAAAAATCACCAGCTAAAGAAGTCCAAAACATGCATAGTTCAACACCTACCACAACCTATTCTGAATCCGAGACCGTTCTACAGACAGTTGCTGTGCGCATCAAAAATGGCGGGAAATATGTCACTACACGTGCCTTATTTGACAACGGATCGCAACGAACATACATAAAGCAAGATCTAGCACAGAAACTGTGCCTGAAGAATGTGGGAAAAGAACATCTTAAACAATGTTTGTTTGGTGGAGTAGTTACTGATGTCAAAATTCACAACATATATAAATTTATTGTAGAAAGTGTTTCCGGAAATTTCGAGTTGGATGTAGAAGCTCTCAGCCAGAATATTATTTGCGGTTATACTAATAGAATTAATTTGTCAAAAGATATACGCAACATACTCCAGCAAAGAAACATCGAATTGTGCGATACTGATGATAACAGGGAAATAGGACTTTTAATAGGTGCAGACTTTGCAGGTTTTTTTGCGACAGGTGACATTGTAAACCTTAACAACGGCATGGTGGCAATAAATACGAAGTTAGGTTGGACAGTCCAAGGGAAACAGTCCGGTAATGGTAGTAATGTAACTTCATTATTTTGTATGTCTGATTCTAATATTGCAGATTTTTGGTCTCTAGAAACATTAGGCATCCGGGATCCAGTGGAACACAAAACTAAAATGCAAATTGAAGAAGAGACAATCGAGGCCTTCGACAAAACCGTCCATAGGGAGAAGGATGGTAGATATGAAGTGAAACTCCCATTCAAGGTTGGCCATGAAGATTTACTTCCTAACTTTTCCAAGGCGAAGCTGAGATTGGACTCTACAACACGGAAGTTAATTGCTAGTGGTAAGTTTCAACAATATAATAAAGTTTTTGATGATTGGCTTTCGTTAAAAATAATAGAGCCTGTGCCTCACATAGATGAAGAACGTAATAGAGGTCATTTTCTCCCGCATAAGGCGGTGGTAAAAGAGTCTAGTCTTACAAGTCCTCTGAGGCCAGTATTTGACGCATCTGCGCCTGACAAAAATGGCCTTAGTCTTAATAACTGTTTGGAAAAGGGTGTAAACTTTATAAATAAAATTCCAAATTTGTTGATCGGTTTCAGAAAAGGCGAAATTGGTATAACAGCCGATATAGCTAAAGCCTTCCTACAAATAAGTTTACCACCAGAGGACAGGAACTATTTGAAATTTTTATGGTGGGAAGATGACTCTCTGAAACAATTGAAAGTCTATAGACATTGTCGTGTCGTATTCGGTCTCACTTGTAGCCCGTTCCTTTTAGCAGCGACTCTTAAACATCACTTAGGCAACGTGACAGGTGAGTATAAAGAAACTGCACAGCTGTTACGAAAGTCTTATTATGTAGACAATTGTCTAACTAGTATGGATAGTGAGGCACAAACTAAGAAGTTTATAGTACAGGCAAAAGCAGTTATGAAAGAAGCTCAATTTGATCTACGGATGTGGGTAACGTCTCCATTGCAAATAAATGAGACCGGTCAGGAAATTGTACATGTACTAGGTTTAAATTGGGACACTGTTACTGACGAGCTATCGTGCAATATCCAGGACTTACCTCAGCTATCAGCTCTAAATAAGATAACTAAAAGAGTTCTCCTTTCCCTTACTCAAAGGGTGTTTGATCCTATAGGTCTTACCTGCGCAGTCACACTACCTCCGAAGCTGCTACTACAGGAAACTTGGCGTCGTGGATTCGCGTGGGATACAGCTTTGCCAAATGACCTTGTGACTTTGAAAACTGGTATGTAAATTTATCTTACCTAAAACATTGCAAGATACCCCGGCGGTTGACGACTGATTACATGAAGGACTGCAACTTATCGCTACACATGTTTTGTGACGCTAGTAAGGTTGCTATGGGATCGTGCGTATTTTTAAGAGCTGAGAACCAAAACAAAGTTACGCTCCGGCTGGTAGTTACCAGCCGGAGTTGCTAGGTCGAGGGTGGCCCCACCTAAAAACATATCTATACCACGTCTCGAGTTGATGGCCGCAGTTATCGGAGTCAGGTTGCTCGTAGAAGCCAGGGAAAGTCTTCAGATACCAGGTTGCTTAGAATATTGTTGGACTGATTCAAGTGTCACGATGTACTGGATCTGTAAGGACTTGTCGTGGAGTACATTCGTAGGCAATCGGGTAAGAGAAATTAAAGAACATACCAAAGTACAAAGTTGGCGCCATATTTCAGGAAAGCTGAACTGGGCAGACCTTACCTCACGCGGCTGTAATGCAAAGCAACTACTAGACTGCCAATGGCTCGCTGGCCCACCATTCCTTCTGTCCAGCCCTGAAGAGTGGCCGACGTCTTCTGTGGCAGTAGAGAAAAAGGAAGCTGAAAGAGAATTACGGAAGACGACCTGCAAGGTGAACGTGTGTATGGACGGATGTATTACAGATAGACTTCTACACTTTTCAAAGTATACGAAAATCGTCCGTATGATTGCTTGGATGCTAAGATTCATGAATAATAGCCGAGTAAAAGACATTCGTATAATTAATAAAGAAATAACGGGTGAAGAATATGAAGAAGCTGAAAAGAAAATAATGAAATTAATACAGCAAGACTACAAAGAACATATAGAAGAATGTACAAAAAACTTACGTACAATGACAGATAAAGATAATATATTAAGAATGAAAACGAAATTGTTGTTGTCGAACTTACCTGAGGATACGAAATGTCCAATTATCGTTACGGCCAAAAGTACAATCATTGAGCGACTGGTAAGACAGCGACACATACAGATTCAACATGCAGGTACGAACATGCTGATCAATGACGTGAGGAAAAGATTTTGGGTATTTGGAATAAGAAGATTGGCAAAATCAGTTATTTCTAAATGCATGGTATGTATAAGGCAGAAATCCAAACACGTGCAGGCGCCAGTTGCACCCTTACCTGTGGATCGTGTCGAGAGTTGTACTCCATTTGAAGTCACAGGTGTAGACCTAGCAGGCCCCCTGGTGCTAAAGAACGGAGAGAAGTGTTGGATCGTATTATACACATGCGCCGTTTATCGCGCTGTTCATCTCGAACTCACGACCTCGTTGTCTACGGAATACTTCATGAGAACGTTCAGGAGGTTCACGGCGAGGAGAGGACGAGTAAAAGTCGTATATTCCGATAATGGAACAAATTTCACAGGCACTAAGAATTTGCTTGATTCTTTGAATTGGGATGAAATACAGACAAAAACCGGTATTGAGAGAATTAAATGGAAACTTAATGCTCCAACAGCTGCCTGGTGGGGAGGTTTTTGGGAAAGATTAATCAGGTCAATGAAGGATTTATTGCGTCGAGTTCTAGGCAAAGCTAGTGTGACTTATGATGAACTGCATACTTTGTTGTGCGAGTGTGAATCTATTATGAATAATCGCCCTCTTACTTATGTTCAGGATGACAAAGCTGAGTCACTGGAACCACTAACTCCGGCTTGTTTCTTGCAGCCATTGCCTTCGTCAGAAACTAAAGATTTTGATGAACTAGATGCTCGCAGCTTAAACATACGGGTAAAATACCTACAAAAACTTCGTGACGATTTCCGTCAACGGTTTAAAGCTGAATATTTAACTCAGCTGTTACAGCGAGGCAAAGATAAAGGTTGTTACGAAAATCTTCAAGAAGGCGACGTTGTACTTATCGAATCTGAAGGACGCAGAATAAAATGGCCAATGGGCATCATTATTAAGGTGTTTATTGGAAAAGATGGTGTCAAACGTTCGGCTGAAGTAAAGACTTCGTCGGGAATCAAAATTAGACCCGTACAAAGGCTCTATTTACTGGAAATATCGGCAGAGGATCGAAATAAGTTTACGAGTCCAGTACCTTTCGACAAGGTAGATACGATACAGCCTCAGGCTCGTGCTCCCGAAGGAGATGCACGGGAAAGAACTACGAGATGTGGCAGGAAAGTAAGAACTCCTAGGTATTTATTAGATTAATTATTTTTTTTTGGGATTGTCGCTACTCGACACTAGATGGCGCTGTAAGATTATTTTTTCAGTTAGGATCACCGTTTTATTTTGTTTTCTCTTGCCACCATGTTGTTCTTAGGTAACAAAATTAACTATAATTTTGCTATAATTGATTATTTTGTGTCGGTTTAGGAGGATGTTCAACCTTCATGTATTTTATAAAATATCTTTCGTTTTCTACTTGATTTAGAATATGTCACAACTGTTAGTTTGTCAAATAAAAATATTAAGCGAATAAACATCGTTTTACAAAAGGTATCTTTCCCACCGCCATTGTTGTACTTAGTCACGAACACTTCTCGTACCTCGATCCGCCAACTCGAAAATCACCCGGTACTCGCGTGTATTTAGGTCCGAAATCGTCGCCACTGAGAAATCCGGGATTAACGGGATACAGCACAGGATATTAGGAAGAGAAGAAATAAGACGTGTCATCAGCTGGTTGTTTAATGCGAGACTGCTAACCTAATGACCTACTTATAACTACCTACATAATAAAGCTAACTCTATGAAATCTACCCTCATACACACATATATTACAGTTTGATTAAAATCGGATGTCGGAAAGAAAAGTTATCGGCAATATTATATTCCACGCAGACGAAGTCGCGGGGCACCACTAGTTAAATATGAAATACTAGCTTCCGCCCGCGACTTCGTACGCGTGGAATATAAAATTGCCGATAACTTTTCTTTCCGACAGAAAAGATTTCAAAAAATCGCTGTTTTGTGGTCTACTATACATCTTTAACCCCCCGTTCCTTTTTTTAACTTTTCTTTCTATATACAGACACGGCGGGTTCTGCTCTTTTTATATAGTATAGATTTTTCCAGCTTTAACTTGATGATAAAATATCTAATTCCTTAGTGAATTAGTGCACCTTTTAATTAATTTACTCGGGTAAACTAGCAACCTCTCGCCGCAAAATTGTTTGTGTGTATAAAGTATCCAACTGTCTTAGCTAATGTCAGTCAATTCACCTTGAATTTCGCAGTTCAATTTGAATTTACCACTGAGATTTACGGCGAAGGAAAACATCGTGAGGAGGCCTGCACACATCTGCGAAGTAATTCAAAGGTGTGTGTGAAGTCTTCAATCCGCACTGGACCCCTAATAGCCCAAACCCTCTCATGACGAGAGGAGGCCTGTGCCCAGCTGTGGGCCGTAAAAAGGCTGTTGTGTGGGTGGGGATTTACGCAGTTATATGAATGAATGATTAGTTTGGGACTACGATGATGAGTTTTCGTGTTTTTACCCGACTGCGCTAGAAGGAGGGTTATGTTTTTCGAGTGTATGTATGTAAGTACCTATCTATGTAAATATGTATGTATTTATATTTCTTTGCCACGCTCTGTAGCCTAAATGGCTTGATGGATTTTAGCATGCGAAGTGTCGTTAGATTCGTCTTATTCGTGAGAGTGACACTGGGTATATCAAAATTGCAAGAAACAAAATGGCTGACTTTTGGAAGCATTTTAAACGTTTCCAATTTTTTTTTGTCAAAGTATATTGAGTGGTGTAATTAAACCCTTTTTAGGGTTTAATGAACGGATTACAAGAATATATAATGTGATATCAAAAGCTTGTTTGCAGTCGGGTATATTATTATTTCAAAAATCGAGTTATTAATTTTATTACAATTTGATGAGCATCACATGCTTAAAAATATATAGCCGTCTGTGAATAACGGGAACCACACAAGTGCCTAATTATTTCGTCCCACTGTGGGAACAAGCCTTCTATCATTTCGATATGGTTTGGGCTGTTGTAGTTCCTAAGTGAACCCAGTGTGGATTGCGGACTGAAAACATATCTTTGAACTACCTACTTCGCAGATATACTTAAATAAAATTACATAAAAATATTAATTTGAGTCCTATAAGGGTTCCGATTTTTCCTATCGAGGATCTCTTAAATTGGTCTGTGATATTATACATATATATTATATTCCAAATACATTCTTAGAAGCATGTTTTAAATAAAACAATAAAGCCATACGTATTTAGAGCAACCTTAATAATTTATAGATTATAGATTTCGTAACCATTCAGCTTCCTTTAAAGCGATAAAAGCAACCTAGGAAGGTAACGGTCATGGAGCGCTTATTAGCTAATAAAATATGATGTCTAGGTAAAGAACATGCCCTGAGAATTTATTTCAATACTAGCTTCTTCCTGCGGCTTCGTAAGCGTGGAATATAGCGTTCCCGGGGGTACTAAGCGTTTTTCCGGGATAAATTTCTATTTTTTTAGTAATTAAAATAGGTATATAGAAGCCATTCTTAGAAGATAGACCTATACCATTGCAGAATTTTCTGTAGACCTATATAAGAGGAATAATTCCTCCATACATTGTTTTGTTATAACTCAAAGGGATTAGGCAGCGTTTTCGATGAAAGCTCCCGGTCGGCTCGATATTCTCCGCCATCTTGAGCTAACACCGTCATATTTCATCTAATTTACAGAAAACTATAACAAATGACATATTTAAACCTTCCTCAAGAACCACTCTTCTATCTATTAAAAAAAACCGCATCAAAATTCGTTACGTAGTTTTAAAGATCTAAACATACATAGGGACACACAGACAACGAAGCGACTTTGTTTTATATTATGTAGTGATTAAGTTGGATTTAATCAATCACATTCTTTCGCCATTCGTTCAAAATCGCTCAATGCCAAATACGACGGCCCTTAGCCTAATTATGCCTATAAACATCAAATGGCAAATGTTAAATGTAGCTTTATTATTGACAACATAAAAATAGCTCAAGTAGGAACCTAATGATGAAAGTCTTGTCGCAAATTAAATAAAACGAAAAATTAATGTCACATTTCTTACCTTACCCGAAAACGTGTGTTTAATTTTTAAGGCGTATTTTTTGACAATATAAATAATAGCTCAAAGAACCTAATGATGAAAGTCTTTGTCGCAAATTAAATAAAACGAATAATAAATGTCCCATTTCTTACCTACCCGAAAACGTGTGTTTAATTTTTAAGGCGTGTTTTTTTCGAACTCGTGTATACCTCCTTTCCAACCTCTCTTATCCTCTACCACCACCACCACAACAGCCTATTTGCGTCCCACTGCTGGGCACAAACCTCCTCTCATCACGAGAGGGTTTGGGCTATTAGTCCCGACGCGGGCCCAGTGCGGATTGGGGACTTCCACACACATATTTCAATCAGGTACTTCGCAGATGCGTGTAGGTTTCCTCACGACGTTTTCCTTCGCCGAAAAGCTCAGTGAAAAATTCCAATTGAATTTCGCATTTAAGTAAACTCAAAGGTGCGAGCCGGATTTGAACCCCTGACCTTCTGCATGCATGCAGCCGTGGTGGCCTAGTGGTTCAACCTCCGCCTTTTATCCTTCTTTCGATAGCAATTAGCATTGTTCTATTGTTGTCACGTCGTTTCTTTGGGTCGTTTGAAATCTATTTCTTTGTGATACTAGAAGAAGAAGAAGAAAGACATTTATTCGCTGCACAGAAGACACAGTTTACACCAAAAAAATACACAAAAAAATCACCAAAATAATAGTACAAACACGACAGCAAAAAAAAAAAAGAAAAACATAGGAACAAGTGTGTGCAAGTGTGTACTACTACTATTGCTGATAACAATTAAGTCTGTAAAAAACTGTGTCTGTTACTTGAAAACGCTATATAGACTCAAGCAATACGTTGTGACGATTATTTTATCACCATAATCAGCTATAGATTCTAAGCATGTTTTGTAGGTTTTTATTTTTAACTCGAAACAAATTTAAAAACGCACCTAGAGGTATGAGATTTTGTATATAAAATATTCCTATGACCTGAGCAAAAAATGAGAAGTTTATGTCATCAAATAGTTTCTGAGCTGATATCAAAAATTAGACCAAGTTCTGCCGACAATTTGTTGCACTCTTTTTGGACTTGACATACTACTTCTCTGAAAAGACTATACTTAGATACATGTTAAAGTTTGCTTGGTATGGGATGTTGGTACCCAAAATTCCCAATCACCGTGCATTAAAGGAATTAAATATTTCATTGCATGTTCTCTATTAGCACCCCAAATATTACCCCGGTAATCTCGTTCTCCTTTGTAAGGGATATAACACAAACTGGAGGTGTTTATGATTTTACGATGCTCCTCCATTCTCCAATATGGCATCGTACAATAACGATAAAGCGGAACGACCGTTTCTACGTGCAGAAAAAAGTCGTACACACGTTTCAGTTATAAACAGTGGGGCTAATGGTGACGATATTGACGCTTGGCAAAGTGAAGAGTTTGTTAAATAATAACTCGATTAAAAAAAAAACAACGACTGCATACTTTATCGCCAGTGTCACTATCACAATGAAGACAAAAACGACACGTGACAAGCTAAGAATCCATCAAGCCGGTTGTGCCAAAGAAATATAAATATTTACTTACATACAATTCTATCACCATTACAACAGCCCAATAAAATTAGCTCCCATTTCTGGGCATAGGCCTCTACCTCAGGGATCACCCTCACGCGGGCCCAGTACAGATTAGGGACTTTACTCTTTGAATTATTTCACAGATGAGTGCCGGTTTAGTAAAAGCTCAATCGTGAATGGTGAAAAGCTGAACCGAATCCATACTTCCAACCTCCAACCTATATTATAAATGTGAAAGTGTGTTTCTTTGTCTGTTTGTCCTTTCTTCATGTCGAAACAACTGGACCGATTTGGATAGAATTTGGTATGGACTGTGGTTTGGAGATAGTTTGAGACCCTAGAAATAACAAAGGTTCGATCGATGTTAAGTATTTAACAACGGATCGAACGAGATTTTCAAAATAACTATAATGATTATCATCGGGTATGGGCAAATTTAAAGTTTTCGCGGAACGTGGTCGCGGGCAAACGGCTAGTTATGAATGAAAATCACCCGTGAGTGACTCCTATTCCTCACTCGAGATGAACACTGGATGGTTTCATATAGTCTTAACTTTACAGTCGTTGTCATTTCAAATAAAAGTACATATTTTATATCAAGCAGCATCAATAGCGTCATTTTCATCAATATTGACCACTCATTGAACATTATTAATAGATGCGACAATTTAACAAATTGAAATTATTATTACTGAACGGTTAAGGAGGCATAAGTTTTATTGACTTAGTCCATAAGGTCATGAAAATGTAAAGGGGCTGTGATGGCCGGGCGAGGGGCGAGCGGCGCTAAACCGAACACTGAATTTAGACTCAGTTCGGAGGCAGTCACCGCGCGCGCCGGACGCGTAATGCGCCCCTTAACTACGCGAACGAAAATCACGCGAGACGTAAAATAAAAATAAAAATTTAAAGGCCTTAATGGCCCATAAACCAAACGGCCAGTGATAAGTGTAGCGAACGAATTTACAACGAGTGAGATGTGATTAAACTTTTTGCACCAACACTGTGAGGATGTTTGTCTTAGCAGTTTTCAGCTTACTTATACAAGGTAATCAACATTTTCAGAAAACAACACGGAGTTCGCGTAATTTGAGGATATTTAGATAGGGTTCAGGAGCTTAACTTTTTAATTTGGAGAGTTTAAATCTAATGAATTCAATAACTAATCGTCTATTTTGTGGTAATACCTATGGTAACATCAGGCCCCAGGTTGGGCGCCAGATATTTTCTTTTTCCAATTATATTTTTTCATGTTATTGGTAGATAAACGAGCAACCTGCAAGCGGTCACTGTGGTCCATGACCATAAACAAAGTATAAGATTTAGAATAACTCACACTGAAGCGTAAAGGTGGAAATTTTACACACTTTTTGTCTTACTGGCTGCCTTACCATAACACTGAACATAACAGTCCGAGCTCCTGCTATTTGGCGTCGGATAGGACGGAAGCAGCAATCCGGGCAAACCTTACAACCAGGTCCTACCACCAGAAGACAGAGTTTGTAAAGTATTGTTTATGCTCAAAGAAAGAAAGGATTTATGTAGGTAGTACCGATAAAGAATAACAATGAAAAAGTGTTCGTTCATTGTGAAACGATCAAAAACGATTTCATTTGAATAATAGTGATGTTCTTATAAGATTACGTGCTTAGTTGCCTTTAAGGAAATCAACCTTATGTGCTGGTGCTGGAGATCTTCCCTCCGATAGAAAAGCCCCTGAATTTCATTATTATCAAATAACACACGGTTAACTGGTATAACAAAATTCAACAATTAAATAAGAATCGACAAGTTAATCCAAACCAATAGTTTTATACTATATAAGTGTTATTATAATTTAGTTAATTACTAAATATGCAAATACTTAATTAAGTATAATACTTACCTACCTACTATTTGAAAATTCGAACATAATTAGAAATGAAAATAATTATAAGGATCGATTTTGTAATTTCAACTCATTTTGGTTAATAAATGAAAAAGGGTACACTAATATTTGTTTCAGGGTTAAAAAATGTTAGTACAGGTACTTATTATTATAGGTATTGATTATGTTTCATCAGTTTGAGAATTGTAGCGTCTGGTGTTTTTGTAAATGTCGTCTGCAGTTGACAGCAGACCTGTTAGTGGATGCATCGCGGAGACACGATAAGCTATATCTCAGAGCTACGTAACGAGAATTTGATGGCTATTAATACCTACCCAATTAATATATTTAACAGCCTGCTAGCATAGTAGATTGACCTATCGCCTCTTATAGACGGCCAAGAGATCGAATTCGACGTCCTCGTCTGAATATTTAGAACCGACGAAAAAACGGAGGAGGTCCTCAAGTTGACGCGTATGTCGGTGTCAGTCAAGTGAACTAACCCCAAAGCTATGACAATCTTATAACTTGACAACGACTTTGAAGTCGTAGTGATTATTAAAAAAATATGTTGGAAATTCCGTTTTAATTTAGCACTGATGTAGGTAAATTAAAACATCGTGCAGTAAATATGTAACCTGCACGTATCTGTAAAGTTGAGTGTCAAGTCCTAAATGGAAATAGCAGGAGGTTGTGCCATCCAAGCCTAATTTTATTTCAATCGTTCCTGCGGTTGAAGCATGGAGAGGTAACGGACAGAGAAACAGACAGAATGACAGACATACCAAGTTACTATTTCATTTATATTATTAGTTTGGTTTTCACATGTTTTTCATTTATTTATCGAGATATACCTAAACCGGCTTATTTGAGTCTCTCTATTTTCATAAGCACCAAACTAAGTTATTAATAACAAACTCTATTCGGGAAGAATGCAAATGAAAGTACTTACAGGATTCATTTTATATATAAGGTGCTAACAAATTAGTCACGGATATTTTTACAGCTGATAGTACTCGGCTCTCGAAGTACATTTACTTAAGTATGAAACATCATTGGTTTTGTTATGTTTTTTTGGAGAAAAATAGGAAACAAATTTGCTACGTTAAAACACCCTGTTTAAGAACCTGCCGTTTTCCCGCCGATTTTTTTTTTGATTAATTATAGTTAAAAGTTAATTGTTTTAATGTAATTTATTATCTTTTAAAATATCCTTGACTAATTTGTTAGCACCTTGTATATTTATAGACATTAGGTACCTATATCAGAAAGGGATGTAACGTATATGACGAAAACTCATTTTAACTCTTTTTTCCGACCCGTAAGTACTTAATAATAAACCATGTGCCACACAATATCACAGAGAGAGAGTAGGTACGAGTTAAATTCGAAACACTTAAGTACTTGTAAGTATGGCAGGTATATATAATTGTAATTCAAGAAACAGTAGGACAACTTTGTTAAAGGATTTTACAAAGATTTTACTGAATATTTAAATATATAAAAGCCATCATCACGTGCTCGCTTTTCCCGAGGGAGGTTAAAATTATTTCCGTTTAAAAATGACGCGAATTTTCACATTTTCTCCCATCAACGTCTCCCGTCGCCGCTTTGTGCTGAGTTCTGGCACTTTTTAATTTTTATCACGTTTTTTGGGTAACTGAATACCTTCACTGAATGTTTAAAAAGTAATGTCATTATGGTAAGTCGACTCTAAAAAAAGGTGTGATTGAAAAAAAAAACTTACTCGTCGACTTATTATATGAAAGTTTTCTTTTTGGAACACTTTATAAATAGTGTAGGTAATAAACATAAAATGCAGAGAACAAAGTAGATATAGGTAAATTAAATCGCTATTTCTTCTTAATATTTGTTAATTCCTGTTCAAGTAATTATAATACCCACGACCGAACCTCTAATAATTTTTGCACTAAATACTACATTTAGGTAAAATGCTCTGGACTTTGGTCCCCACGCGGTCCAATTGAGGTACTGCGTATACACATTTTAGTAACTTCACTTCATATGTAGTTAAGCTTAACGGTTAAGTAGGTAGGTACACATTCAGTGGCAAGCTTGGTTAAGCTTGGTGGTCGCCAAGCTTAAGTGGAACTGGGCCCGACACGTTTGCCATATGCACCCATAAAGGTGGGCTCATATTGCTACGTAGTGTGATTCCGCAAAATGCTCGGCAACGGGCCCAGGCGGAGATGGCGGGGCGACCTTCAGCGTTTGTCCAATGGTTTGCGATGCGGATTACGACCAGTAAGTAGTTTTTCTATACGAAATTGAACCTGGCACCTCGTATTGAAAAACTACTGGACATAAACCGCATCGCAAACGGATGACCAAACGCAATTCCGCTGCTTTACACGTTCAATAACAACTGGCCTACATCAACCTCGGATAGAGGGGTCTAGAACGTCAAGGGAGAGGTGATTACCCAGCAGTGGGAAATTCAGAAAAGCTAGAGAAAAAATGAGGAGGCACCGGGGCGATCGAACTTTGCTCGGTTAAATAGCTAAAAAAAATAGTTTTTCCAATAAAACCCTACATTGCTAAATTTCATTTCTGATATAGTTGGAGTAAACGTATTTATTTACAAAATTAGCGGGTTTAAAGTATAAGATAAGATGAAATCCCCAAAACCTAAACAAATTAAGTGATGTGTATACATCCATAAATGCGAAAGTAACTCTGTCTGTCTGTCTGTTACCGCTTTACGCTTCTTACTTTTTATCCCGGAAAACGCATAGCTCCCGCGGGAACGCGATAACCGAATTCCACGCGGGCGAAGTCGCGGGCAGAAGCTAGTTAGTAGTCATACTAATATTAAAATGCGAAAGTGACTCTGTCTGTTACCTCTTCACGTTTCAATGGCTGGACCGATGAGATGAAATTCGGCATGGAGATAGTTGGGGTCCCGGGAAAGGACATAGGCTACTTTTTATCCCGGAAAAACGTATAGTTTCCGCGGGAACGCGATAACCAAATTCCACGCGGCCGAAGTCGCGGGCAGAAGCTAGTATTATAAATGCGAAAGGAACTCTGTCTGTTACCTCTTCACGCTTCAACCGCTGGACCAATTAGGATGAAATTTGGTATGAAGATACCTAGTTGGAGTCCCGGGAAAGGACATAGGCTACTTTTTACTTAATGATCACCAAATTCCATTCCATTTAATTTTTTTCCTTTAGAGGTACGGAACCCTAAAAACGGGCATATCTTTTGATCGTGTTGACTTACAAGTTCCATTTCTTCACAGCCAAAAGAGACTAGATACCCGTATATTTGATAAAGTTCCTGAGCAAAATGGTCTTGTCACACGGAACATGACATGACGGACAGACAGACGGACAACGAAGTGATCTTATAAGTTTTTTTACTTTTGAGGTATACGGATCTCTAAAAACACCTCGATTTAAATAAATGAATTCACTATAAATTCATAACCAGCGTGTGAAATGGATTATGACTTCGTCGATCGAAGTTCCTTTAATGATAAGTTGTCAAGAAAAGTTATCGGACTATCCTTCAATTTGCGCTGAGCTTAAGAAAGACCGCAACAATTTTAATCACGTACCAAGCTTGTAGTTGCTACGGGAGCAGAATTCTGTAATAACACAATTTCTCATTGTATCTTTTTGTTCTTGGCGTTACAAAAGAATTGCATCGATGCTCTGCACTGTAAGTTTACGAGGCTT
The DNA here is from genome assembly GCA_963971205.1 of Aethes cnicana. Lineage (NCBI taxonomy): Eukaryota > Metazoa > Arthropoda > Insecta > Lepidoptera > Tortricidae > Aethes > Aethes cnicana. Next base: position 6,385,273 of record OZ020276.1, on the reverse strand, counting down.
AAATTGACACTAAACTTTGTCATTCTTTGACTTTTATTATTTTATAAACCTTGCATATTTAATTAACCAATATCCTCAAACTAGTTTTTTAAACCTATTATAGGATTAAAATGGTAACTGGACTAACTATTTGTAACTATTTGTATTTCTATTTGTACTATAAGTACCAAGAGATCTTCTACTATCTAAAGTCCCGCGCCTTCACATTTCAAAACGCTTCAATGTATTTAAAAAGCACCACCAACACTCTCAACACATGTGTGCGTGCTGAGACAGCCATCAACTATGCGTTGAGCGTGTTGGTGATGCTTTTTAAATAATAATAAAAAAATTGAAGCGTTTTGAAATGTGAAGGCGCGGGACTTCAGATAGTAGAAGATCTCTACCTACATTAATTCCTTTATTAAGATGTAAAGTAAAAATGCAAATACTCTCAACCGTTAGGTATTTAATTATTCAATACAAGATCAATCTCCACCAGCTCAGGTTACAAACAATAGCAACACACACAAATACGTGTCAAACTTATATGTAATAAATAAGTACAGGTTTACACAACTTAGAAGGCGCGTAGATTTAGCAATAATGGACTCTGCGTCAACGGCATAAGTGCTTCGCCGCACGCCTTCTAAGTTGTGTCGTGCTGTACTCCCCTTTAATACCGGAGTTGAAAATGCAATGCAATAAAGTGGCAACGTGGTCAGTCAACAACCAGTACTGAATCAAATCCATATTAATATTATAAATGCGAAAGTAACTCTGTCTGTCTGTTACCTCTTCACGCTTCAACCGCCTGACCGATTTACATGAAATTTGGCATGGAGATAGTTGGGATCCCGGAAAAACGCATAGTTCCCGCGGGAGCGCGATAAGCGAATTCCATGCGGGCGAAACCGCGGGCAGAAGTTAGTCCTACATAAAGATTTTAAAAATCTTTCAGTGGAAGAATTGAACATGACAGTTTGAAAATCACGAACCCTCCCGCGCTAGCTGTAAAAAGTGATAAAGTCCATTTTAAACGAATATAAAAGGTAAGTTACGAGTGTCGTTAAGACAGAAAGTTCGTAAATATTCAAAGAATCGGAGTAGTGAGTGTGTAGTGTGTAGTGTCCAGTGGTATTCCCTATCCAATATTTTTAATCCACAGCAGTTGTCACACCTGCATAATGTGAAAATGGAAAATCGAGAGATTTTGCGGGAGCAATTCTAGTTATGCATCCAGGGGTGCAGTCACGCCTGAACCTTTTGCTGCATTTCGAGGGGTGTTAAATTTTCATTTTATTTTATTCGGAAAGATATGTACCTACCTACCTATGTAGGTAATCTTATAAGCTAAAAATTATTTTGCTTTAAAGTTGTTCTTATAAAAAAACGTTCTTCACTACATAGTATAAAACAAAGTCGCTTTCTCTGTCCCTATATCACTATGTATGCTTAAATCTTTAAAACTACGCAACGGATTTTGATGTGGTTTTTTTAATAGATAGAGTGTTTGAAGAGGAAGGTTTTCGTATATAATTTATTATAGTTTAACGCTCAATTCCCGCGGGAACGCTATAACCGAATTCCACGCGGACGAAGTCGCGGGCAGAAGCTAGTCATTGTATAAAGTTAGGTCTTACACTAAAATTGCAAATTATAAGATTAAAAGTTATTATGCTTTAAATATGTTCTTACAAAAAAAATGATTCATCATCATCATCATCATCATCAAATCAATCGTTCTTTATTGTATAAAGTTTTTTGTAGTTTTTTTGTAGACGAATAAATATTTTTCATTGGGAAAACGTGTACTTACACGACGGTTCCTTTCCGTTGTCCTTCACAAAATATATTATTACTTTATCAATTGTACCTTCCACGAAGTAGACAATCTTAATAACTCTGAAAAAAAGATGAAATATTTTCCCAGATATGAGACCTAGCTAAATCGATTTATCTGTTCTCTCTTAGTGATGGATATGTATCTACCTAAAGATCAAATTGTAGGTATAATTGTCTCCTACTATTAATTTTTATTAACAAATGCAATTTAGAATTTTATAGTCAACTGGTGAATAATTGTATGGAACAAACATTGTGTTTTTACGCGCAACGTAAATTGTTTCATTAACATATTGTGAATTATGCATGGTTCTTTTAGAAAATATTGACGAAAGAAAAATGGGATTAAGCTAAAATTTAGAACAAAAGTAGTAATCCAAAAATTACCCGAATTTTCCAGTCTCCGTGCAGATTTGACCGTTCTTAAAATAAAGTCGGTTTACACACCCACGGTTCTACTATTACGTTCCAGGAGAGTTACAACAAACCCTTTTCTATTTATAGTGATAGCTTAGGCTTGCAGGCACCTGGACACCACTAACGATTCTGGCTTTAAACAGTCAAGTTAGCGTGCTTCGAACCGTCAACTTACAGGCGAGAACTTCAAAGATTAAACAGTTGAAGTTTGTTAAGGTTTAAACAAGGTTTCGCCCCTGTATTAGGTACTTGTCTTAAATAATTGTTGTAGAGTCCAGTTTGCCAAGACCTCTGGGGAAATAAACGGAGATAGAGTAGATTAAATTTGCACAACGAACCGCTCCGTCGTGACGGTAGATTTGTATTTCATTACCGCCGTGGGTGACTGGGTTTGATATAAAATAAATATTTTTATTTAATACAAGGTAGTGAATACGAACTGTTGTGAAATAAGTAGCGCCACCTGCAACATGTAGACCATTTGGTTTAGTATTAGTACTAGGTACTCGACTAGCAGTTTCCTGATACGTCATCTATATATAGTTATAATATAAATTAACAGTACAGTTGTTTAAATTGCCAATTGATTTTTGATAGGTCTCTGCTCAGGAAGTGGGATGAAAATCGGCTGTGTAATTAAAATCTTAGTCAATTTTAGACAGTTATGTGATGTACAGTCGAATTCTCCTATATGTACTCACTTTTGCTTAAGTCCAAAAGTACAAATGAACTCGACTGTATGTACAGAGACTGTATGACAAACAGTTAGAAAGGTCTTTTAAATTTTTATTCAACACGGCCGAAGAGCATGCGGTCAGCCCAACCCCTCTCATGATGAGAGGAGGCCTGTGCCCAGCAGTAGGACGCAAATGTTGCGGTAGAGGTGGTTGTCGCCGAAGTGCTATAGATATACACCTATGCCCCTATTATGCTATTTGGGCCGGGTAAGTTGGGTTTATCGCACTATACTGTATTGTTGTGACCATGTCACATTTACGTTTTAAATGGCTAGAGCAACTAACCTTTACGTTTTCATTCAGTCAACCCTTAGACCAGTCATAGCTTAAAGGGTAGGCCATTTAGAACTATCCCTTGCCTTTTGTCACATTAGCAAATCTGTGTGTGTGTGTGTGTCCATAAAACCATGACAGTCAGAAAAAAAAACCTCGGAAAACTCATCTGTTATTTTCTAGGAAATACCTATCACATAAGATACATCCAAAAGATGCAATGGCCCCGCAACTGCAATAGCCTCGGGTCACCGTTTATTTGAAGAAATACGATTTATTCTCTGTTTGTCTTGTTTCAGAATCATTACTACTTCGTATGGTGCGTGTGTCGGTCCCTTCGTACCGCGTAAGAGGCCAGCCCGCGCAGCTGGACTGCGACTATGACTTGGGCGACGACGCGCTATACTCGGTCAAGTGGTACCGGGACAACGAGGAGTTCTATCGGTACATGCCAAAATTTGACCCGCCGAAGCACGCCTATAAAATAGACGGAATCAAAGTAGACGTAAGTATTCCCTTTTAACTACTTACTACTTTATCAGTTTTCTTAAGATTGGTCAAACATTTGATTTCACGAAACAACCGTAAATGATGACTAAATCACTGACGATAAAGTTTAAGTGTCAGTGACAACTATCAAAGTGTAAATTCGCTTTGAACAAGTAATTAATTGTTTGAAACAACTGTTTGAAGGCTACCTAGTACAAGTTTTAGGAACATTTCGTTGATTTCCCGAAACAAGTTTCCAATGTTAGTAATTGGATTAAAATATTATTAAATTAAACTAGCTTCTGCCCGCGGCTTCGCACGCGTGGAATTTGGTTATCACGTTCCTGCGGGAACTACGCGTTTTTTCCGGGATGAAAAGTTAGCCTATGTCTTTTCCCAGAACTTCAACTATATCCATGTCAAATTTCATGTAAATCGGTCAAGCGGTTGAAGCGTGAAGATGTAACAGACAGACAGACAGAGTTACTTTCGCATTTATAATATTAAACTAGCTTCTGCCCGCGACTTCGCCCGCGGGGAATTCGGTTATTGCGTTCCCGCGGGAACTATACGTTTTTCCGGGATAAAAAGTATCCTATATCCTTTCCCGGGACTTCAACTATCTCCATGCCAAATTTCATGTAAATCGGTCAAGCGGTTGAAGCGTCAAGATGTTACAGACAGACAGACAGAAAGAAAGACAGACAGACAGAGTTACTTTCACATTTATAATATTAAAAATATGGAGTAAACATGAGAATAGCTTTACAAAAAATAATGCCGTACGCCGTATATTATACGTATGTACACTTAAACATGTCAGGTTATCTTAAACCCCTGAATCGCGGAGTTATCTTTAGATATCAGAATCCCGAAACATATAATTCTTTCATGTATTTTGGGACAACAATAGTGAACGTCGTTTGGAAAATATTGACAAAAGATCGGAAAATAAATGAGCCAAAACCCAGACAATGGGTAATAGCTCCCGACTAATCAGAACACTGTCATGCGAACTGCGAACCACGACGAGCACGACGGGTGGAGTATGCTCAACGAAATTACTTTACTTGAAAGGATTTGTGTAGCGAAATCCTGAAAATGCTCTTTATTTTATTATCGGGATTGGTTCAACTATAATACGAAAATATGACTTCTCTGAACTCTATTATTTTTCTCAAACATGCAATGAAATATTGATATTATGTTCTTCTTATTAGCCTGGGAAGTATCACGTTTCAGGCGCGGCTAGACAAATTGGTCTATAATGAAATTTCATACAAACGTTGCAGGCCTAGGCCGGCAACTCACTTTTTTAAATTTCCATTTGATATATTTGTGACACAGAATCTTGGCATTCCGCCATTTAAAAAAGCTCAAGCAATATTTACTCTATGGTTCGCTATGACATTCTGCCAATACAGCTATAAAAAAACATGAACCATATTTGCAGTTTTATTTATGTAAAAAAGACAAAATATATTATATATAAAATATTATTTTATTTATTTATTCCATTGCATGTTTGAGAAAAGCACTATACATACATCGGCGGGAAACGGAAGTTGTCGGCCTCGTAACTATCCGGCCTCTGTAGTAATGTACTATTATTGAACACCACACATTTAAACTATTTAAAGGAACAGTACAGACATAATGTAATTACACAAAAAGTGTGGCATACAGCAGGCGGGTTTATCGCTTCATAGCGATCTCTACCTACCTGACAACATTTGGATAGTGGAGATGAAGAAAAACAAACTAGGATGTACACTGTATTCGCTGTGTGCAAAGATAGTGATGGGGGAGACGAAAACGATCTCAGCGTGTGACATAAACTCTGACGGACACCAGTGAAGTGAACTAACACTTTTGCGTATTTATTTGCATTGCATTAAGTACATCTAGAGCGTGTAATGTCATCTGAGGTTTGTTTTGTCTTCATCTCTCGTTATAAGTTAGATAAAGAAGCATTAAGCCTGTGGTAATTCACTTATTAGATGGTCTATAGTCCGGCGACCAAAGAGTATAGTTGCATATTGCGCCGCCGACTTCGCATCCGCTAGTTGGCGCTGTCGTCGTGCACACAGCCAATAGCTGTCAATGCCAAACCGCGTAAAATACGGCCAATGGCTAACTTGACCGACACCAACGCCTATAGCGCCTCTAGCGGATTTTTCACTCGCTGTAGGGCATTGAAATGAGTTGACATTTCAATTTTTTGTAAGGCGTACTTCGAAAACCATTTCGGTATATCTGACTAAGAGAGTCAATAAAAAAAAACAGATTTTTTTGTTCATTGCTTTTAGAGACACTCATGTTTTAGTGGTACCTAACCGGTGCGTGACGTCCACGTGACGGTGACGTCATAGGGCTCTTTCGCTAAAGAGCGCTGTACGTGTGAGTGCTAAGCGCAGAACTAATTCTATGCGCAGAAGGGTTAAGTAGGTTTCGTCAGTTTTGACTTATATTGCTGACGTATAATATAATGAGGAGTTTCTTCATTTCAATTTCAAGTATGAAATTTATGACGTCCTTTTTTAGAACTTTCTAACTAAATAATAAAATAACATGTTCAAAAAAATGTTGTCAAATTGTACGAACAAGTTTTAAGAATTGTTAGGTACTTAAAGCATATTTATTTCAATAGTATTTTTGTTGCCAACTAGGGTAATTTAGCCGGTTTACCGGCCCCCTCTGGTTTTCGGCCGTTACGTAGTAAAACTCTAATAACTAGAAAACTTTACCATACTCATTCAAATAATTACTTTAATCACATACATTCAATGGACGCCGACACATTCTGAATTTGTTCGCTTATGAAATATTTCAATAAGCTCGTAAAAAAGGCAACGGAATTTAGGCAGTCAGGATTTGTGTCAAAATTAGCGAACAAAATAGTGCGTGCCATTTTTTTCAAGGTAAGTTAAAATGTGGTTTCTTTGGTTTTGGAAACATGGCTATTATCTATGTGTTATTAAGATTTAATTAATGTTGTTAAGATTAAAATCTATGTGATATTCAGCAAAATCCTTTCAAATGTGATGGCCGGATAACTAGATTGCATTTTGTAGAATCATTTGGTTCTCGGCCTCCCGGCCGAAAAATAACTTGAAGCCCCCTATAATTGATGGGTTATATTTGCCATTAAATTAAAATCTATTTCATAAACATGTCGTTAAATAGAAAATTGGATACAAGCTTATTATTGTATTTAGGTGTCGGCCGCCTATATTTTAACAAATTGATGATCTAAATTGGGTTTTAATTGTTTTGTATTCGGCGGCCGGGAACTATTGTGTAAAGCTACTTTTCGGCCTAGGTTATATTATAATGGCCGACAAACAAAAAAAATGTATTTAGTTTTCGGCCGATAATAAAAAAATATGCAATAAATGAACTAATTCGTAAATTTTTCAAATTCATATTTATCCTGATTTTGCGCCAGGTGTAAAGCCACCTTTTCAATGTCTTTAATTTTCCATAGAGATCTCAAAATAAACAGATATAAGGACGGCCGAAAATAAGTTTTTCTAAAGTGAGTTTCTGTGTGGTTTTCGGCCACCAACTTGAGTGAAAGAAATTGTTTTAATTGTCGGCCGTGTTTTGGCAAACTGACAAAAATTAGTTAATTCATATTCAATAAAACAGTTTCTATGATTATTCATTTTATGCTTTGTTTAAATTTAAAATATACTGTTTATGAAGTAAGACCCATTTTTTAAATAAATAACAGTGGCCGAGAACTGGTTAAATAAGCGGCCGATAACTAAAACAGGTGGCCGAAAACCACCGAAATTGCTAATTTGTGATAAAAAAAATATGTAAATAAAACTTTACTATTAATTGTAAAAAATTATACAGACTTAGAAGCAGCATTATATTCTTAGTTTATAAATAATATACAGAATAAGTTTTGTCAAACATATCACTTAAATAAATCCATCTGAATTCAAATTTTTGCTTAACTGGCCGAAAACCGGCTAAATTACCCTATATAAGTTAAAATATTTGAGACAATTTTTGTAACACTGAGATTCTGTTCGTACTGAGTGTAACGTACCTAACACTGTTTGCGTAGATTTTCAATAAAAATAGTGAATCTAATTCGATAGTTAAAATAACGTCAAGTTGGCTTGAACTGTTCAAGTATTTTAGTCCGCCTTACATGGTAAACTAACGACAACTTACATAATGGCTTGTTAGTTATCTTCTACTGTAGATTTATTGTCAGCATCTGAGTTAATTTATTTAATTTTATCTGCCCATTTCGGTGTCTACTTTTCCATCCATTTTTCAATGGTTGACTGAAAGCAATTCATTAGACCACGTTCAGGGACACATCTACAACCACCTTCACAAAAGCCAATTTACATTTCACTGCTGGGCACAGGCCTCGGAAAAGCTCTGTATGTGAGCCATATCCATGGGGTGCTTTAAATTTTCATACAGTATACCTAAGCAGCGACATCTATTGTCGCATTCAATACTTATTTGGGGTTTCTAGTATTTAATATTTCCTGCTTTTGTTTCTATATTCAAAAATTTTCGGCAATTACGCTGATTTTTATGAAGGTTGTCACAGTAGGTTTCCCTTGCTTTTTCTATGGTTATGCTCAGTGATTTACATAATTCGTTCATTCAACAGGTAGCAAAATCAGATGACCGCAAAGTAATTCTGCACCAAGTAACGTTGAAGACGACGGGCCTCTACCGCTGCGAGGTGTCGGCCGAGGCGCCCAGCTTCTCTTCAGCAGCCGGCGAAGGAAAATTAGAAGTTATTTGTAAGTTAATGTCTCCAAAGTTCATAAGTACAAATTGTATAGCACAATATAAGCTTCTTTTAACAGTCTAAATAATACTTACTAGTTCGATAACTATCAGCCTTTATCAGACTATAAACACACTTGGACCTCCTTATATCAATGAGGGTATAATTACATCGCATTCAGAATGATAGTTTATTTAAGGAAATGTTATCCCTGCACAGATTTACCTCGGGAAGGTCCAAGAATCACTGGAAATGAGCAGGAAAACAGAAGAGGGGATTCGTTATTCCTGAACTGTACGTCAGGACGGTCATACCCCGCGGCGGTGCTTAGCTGGGACATTGATGGGGAGAAGGTAATTAAGAACAATCAGTGTATAGTCGTTTATTTATTCCCTTCAAAGACAAAAAAGAAAGAGACCTTTCAAAATAATATCAATATTACCTATTGAATTATGAAGAATATTTACTAGAAAACCTTTTAGTTACAAGTTAATACATATAAGCTAAAGTAAAACTACCTATTTTATTATATTTTTGGATCATTCGAAACTTTCAGATTTTCTAAAAAACAGGTCTGGCACTCAGTGGCTTCTTAGTCCACTAATTTTACCAAGTCTCGTCAAAACGACTCCACAAAAGCTTCCTCCTTTTTCCCACATGTTGGCGCATGTTAACTTCCCAACAAAAATGCATATGAAGTTCTGTTTTCTAATATTTTGTGTATTTCTGTGTATTTATGTGTATAATGTAGGTACTTCGCTCATGCTCAGTTGTCTGATTATGTAAGCAAAATTATAACCTCGAAGCGCAAATTTTTAAGAGAATAGGTTTAAAATATTACTGTATCAAATCATCCTCATTAAACATATGGAAAATCTCTTGAGTGATATTTGCTCCGGGATTCCTTTATTTACGTTTAAATAATCACATTTTTCAGCTGTGTTTCTATTTTTATTTAATTTGATGTTTGTCTCTGGTGTTCGTTTTATTTGTTTTTATGTATCTAACATGGTATCTAACATGTGTAGCCGTTTCACCAAATGGTCCTGATGGGATACCAACCGCTGGTTCAAAACCAGTATATAAGTAAAGCCAGGACAGGTTTATTTTTGATTCTTTCGTGTTGTATTTTTGTTTTGTGTGCGTCACGAATAAACGTTTCTGCTTTCAAATACTTAGTCCAAAATTACGTATTTTGAGGGTAGAACTTTGTTTACCTACCAAATAAGGCAAATTTGTGACAGATAAGTATATTTTCACCTCACTGGCTCGAAAGTGGTCGTTTTGCAGCTTGATATCCGAGCGCAAAAGTTGTTTTTATCCGCTAGCGTGGAAAGTGTTTTTGAAATTCGAACGACGCATGACGCCACTGTTACAATAAAAAAAACAACGATACGTTCTGAAACGCAATTCGTCGTGAGAGTTTTATTAAAATAAAGGTTCAATTTACTTAATATCATCATTAATAAAATTATATTAATAATACACCGTTTCAGATGTATTTCATTATTTCACTATGTTTTATCACAAAAATACTTAAATATGTGAGTGTAGGTACTTTAATATATTTAACTGTATTCAATGAATAATTGAATCTTGAAGTACGAGTAGGAGTGATTTGGAACGCAACCTCCGGAAAAAAAAAATTAAAAAAAAGTTTTAGATTTAACTTTATGTTTTAATGTGTTATTTTAATAATTAAATATTGAATTACTGTAGTTGAGTTGTTTTCCTTGCACTTTCTCGCACTAGTGAGGTGAAAAATTTTGTGTTGCGCTCAGCAGCAAAGTCGTTTGCTGTCTCGTGCCTTGAAACCCTCGTTACACTCAGGATTCTATATCACGCACTCACAGCAAACAACAACTTTGCAGCCTTGCATAACAAATAACTATTTTATTGTTTGTGTGTGTGTATTTTTTTTTTCAATAATTGTTTTAAAATCCCTCTTATCCCATAAGGTGACAGACCCTGATCTGTTAGTGGTGTACCCACCAATATTGCACGCGCACGGGCTGATGTCCTCGGCGCTGGGTCTGCGCGTGCCGGTGGGCCGGACGATGCAGGTGCGGTGCACGGCGCGCGTGGCGCCAGCGTGGCGGGAAGGCAGCGAAGCTGTGGTCGGGAACAGCCAGCTCGCAGACAGCAAAGAAGCCATGCTGCTTGGTGAGTACGAAACCTCAACGGTGAAGCAAAACGCAGGGCATTTGGCGTTGCTATTCGCTGGAAAAGTATAAAATAAATTGGCTAATCATCAACGTTCGCATATTTCCTTGATTCGCATGCGCACTGTGTGTTCGTTATAAAGTTTGTTTTATTTCCGTAACACACGTCCTCTTATTTCGCTTACTTCCATCGAAAATCAGCGAAAGCACAACGAATTTTCACGTAGTCGTTTTCTAATTAACGACATTAATTTGACATCTCAGACCGATGTTCTTGGAAACAGAAGATGCTTACATAACCTGTCTTGCAGAGACAAATAAGAATCGTTACAATTATTATACCCGTAAGAGGAGTTCTAACTAAGCCTGTTCATTTACATACTTATTTAGTACTAGCTTCTGGCCGCGACTTGGTCCGCGTGGAACTCGCTAATATTCCCGCGGGAACTATGTATTTTTCTGGGATAAAAAGTAGCCTAAGTAAATGTTGACCAGTGTTATTTAACGAATCAGCGAAGTGAGTTGAGTCGAGTCTCTCGGTTCGCTCCAAACTTGACAGTAGTGTAGTCCCGGGATAATAACAAAAAGCAACCACCATACCAAATTTTGTTGTAATCCGTCCAGTAATTTTCGAGTTAAATCCATACATACATACAGACAGACAATTTTTCTAAAAATCGTTATTTTGTGTTCATTATTTTATATTCTCTCGACTTGATGGTTTCTTTTAATTTTCAAGTTTCAGACGCGACTTCTTTTACAGACTTGTTATTAGTTATAGACAACGTTACCGCGCACATTTATTTACATAAGCGACTTGCTTTAATTTCGTTTATTTATCCATTTTATTAAAATTTAAAGAACATTACATAGAACGTGCTTTATTAGTCAAAAGACACGTTGAAAAACATAAAAAGGATGAGACAGAATTTTAAAATCCTATTTATCCCAAACTCAATAGTTTACAGCGAGCTGGATTTAACGAAATAAATTAAGCCCCTAAGTAAGTTTCCACGTAGATTACATTAAAGACACTGAGCGCGTTTTGTTCGGGCACTTTGTGAGAAAGTAATTTCGCCCCAAAGAATATAACGCTGGGTGACGGAAATGGAGCCCAGCTGCGTCAACTTTGCAAAATTGTATCGACGCGATTACGGCCCGCTACTTGCCGTCTTACGCAGCAATCGTAATATGTCAAAATGTGATAAAATTTTAATCAATCATTACCTAGGTAGGAAAATCCGTTCTGACAACTCCTTCTATTGAAAAGAGTTGGCGGCGCCAAAAAGACTAAACGGCTTGATGGATTTTAGCTTGTGAGGTGTCGTTAGATCTTCTTGATAGTGTCAAAAAACGGTTTATTTGGTGCAGCTCTTCTAGCCGTAGCGCACAAATTTTTAAAATAATTTTAACTTTTACATGTTAGAAGATAATCAGTCTCTTTAGGTATTTTATTTTAACGCTGGACTCTGATTTTGTTGTATTGTCTTATAATAGACAAAACCGTAATTAATAACACAATTTTGCTTAATTTGTTCACTTTTCCTTGAATAAAATCAAAGGGACGGCTACAACGTTTTCGTTCACGTTTGAGTTCGTCGATTTGGATTTTATTATTTTGACATAGACATAGACATTTATTTCTCAATATCAAATTACAGCATATTTTACATGAAATTTGAATTAATCGTATTTTAACACGCTTTTATTAGGTCGACCTGTATGTAACTAACTATATAATGGAATCTTGCAAGTTATTAAAAATCTATTAGGTATTTTTTTATAATCAAATAAATAATGAGAATATATTTTATAAAAACATGTTAATTGAATGACGATGCATAAAAGTCAGTAATTAATAAAACGATAATACTACTTACGCAAACACCGATAAATGGCTGCAATGAAACAAAATATGATTAAAATAACAAACCACTGATGCAAACATTGGCATTTCCAATTCAGATTTATATAACAGATATTTCAACGGAAAATCTATTTCGAGCCAATTGTCGGGCCGAATCGTCATATTTAATACAGTTGTTTTTTTTTTACAGTGCGGAGTTCGGCCGAGGCGTCTTCGTTGTGCGTAATCCTGTTAACACTATCTCTCGGGCTCCTCATCACCCCAACGCAATCCGGAACGTGATAAATTATCTCTCTTATATTAACAAACGTGATTTACGTAACACTCCGAGATTACTCCCTTAACCTTTTCACCACTACAGTCGAGCACTGTCGACAACACTTACATCGTAAAATATACTTTATGTTCAAATTAGTGCTACGTTTGCTAGAGTGGCAGTCAAGGGGTTAACAAAACAAGGAAGATCTATAAAATCTTGCTGTTCACGAGAACGCGCTCGTGTTTTCGACAAGAGACGGGTGTTCTTTGTTTTTAATATTCAATTTAACTCGATGGAAAGGAAATCTTACAAATAAGTCATGAATGTAATTGAGGTCGTCGGCATTTATTCAGTTGCTGCCTTTTCCGTCATACGTACGAGTTCTCTTGAAAGGCTTATGAGAAAGTTTTCAACCAAAGATTTGCAGAAAAAGAAATTTAACGAGTAAGAAAAAAAGACTCAATTAATTGGACTTTTGTTAGCGAACACCTACCCAGGATAAGTACCTACACCGACCATAAATGTAGGTATAAAAAATTACGAATAAAACTCGATTAACGATATCTTACGACCATACATTTTAATGTACTCGTATAACAGAGAATACACCTACATAATGCCACTGAAAATACAAAGCTGCTTATGTTCTTAAGGTATTGAGGCAGAAAAATCAATTGTGGTGCAATTGCCCCGGTGGTGTACTTTCCCCGACTGGCCTTGCATACTTGATACTGTTTGTAATGATTCAAGTATATTTAACTTTTTAAAGGTAACCTTCTACGATAAGTAGGCGGCAATGATAATTTTACTTTCCATCCAGTTTCTATAAGCTATTGGTCTCTTTGTTGGCTTGCGATACAAAAAAAAAACCAAATAAATTCTCGTGCATTGTGAATTCTAGTCCTAGTTATTAAAACTAAATTGATGTTGTTCTATTAATTGTAATTGTCAAAGAAAACGTTCTTTCGTTGGTAACAAAAATTGAATCACTGATTTCTCAACGAAGTATATCTTTCGTAAATGAACGACATGTCTAAAATACATATCTACTACAATAAGTTAAAGTAGGTTAGATAATTTCATTATGAACATTATGTTGATTCAGTTGAAACGAAGTCAAATTGAATGAGTTAGTATGAGAGATAGTGTGTAATACACAATTAGAATATTGAAAATGGTATTAATGTTTGGTTATGGTACTTTGACTAAATTTATCTACTGAATCCCGAAAACAGATAAAAACGAATCCCTTGTGAAATGTAAAAAATTACGAGTTAGTTGTTCAAGGAAATTTCACGTTTTACATGTGATACAGTAGGTACTTAGCGCATTGCATGGCACCTGTGGTTTTTTCCGAATTGAAAATTCAAGGAAAAATCGTACCAATAAAAATACTGAAAACGGTTTTAAATACATGAAAAACAATGAAATAGATGAAAAACAATTGTGGACCCAAAACTAGAGCTTAAAAGCGCCACGGCCTAGTGTTCGGCCTCTCGTGAAAAAGGTCGACAGTTTCCATTCCGGCTCGCACCTCGACTTAATTATACGTACGTGCAAAATTCAATTTCTGTGTACCACTGAGACTTTCAGTGAAGAAAAACATTGTGAGGAAACCTACACGCGTTTGCGAAGTAATCGAAGGTTGTGTGTTAAGTCCCCAATCCGCAATGGGCCCGCGTTTGGACTAATTATATCCCAAAACCCTCTCAAGAGGAGGCCTGTGCTCTGCAGTAGCAGTTAACCACCGCATAAGACGCAGCGCCTTAGTTACTGTACTGTTGTGGCGGAGAGACCTAAGGGTAACGGTGTTTTTATTTGGAGCTGGTGTATTAGGTATAACGTTCGATGTATTGGGGATTTTCACCCCAATTGTTTCGGAGTCCTTTTCGGCCGTTTCAAGGGTAAACAGGCGTATACAGCCTGTACCTAGAGGTAGTTGTGGTGGTTCATAAATTAATTTCGTACCTACCTACTGTAACTTAACAGAAATACCAACTGGTTTGTAAATAAACTTTAGAAATGCCTTCTTAGATATGCGATACTAGTACAATTTGTACTAATTTTGATGTAAATATTTAGACTTTTAGAAGACGATCTCGAAGTGTAATTGTTAAGATTCAGGAAACTACAAAGTTGCTTCTTTTGTTACTTTGTGTTACTACTTTACTAGATACCTATTTGTTGTATTTACTTTTAAAAATATTTCTCAATGAACTTATTAGTGAAGTGACTGCCTGTGAGATAATGTATTTAATTCACGTCATTGTATTTTCATATATGATTTTGACACCAATATGCAAGAGCGATGAGATCTATCAATCCATTTGTTGACTAAAATTCAATTAGGTAATATTATTAAGTTATATACTTATATATATATCTATTTTACTTTTATTTTATTGGTATAGGTACTAGGCTGGTAACAACATCGGACCTGCAATGGTAAAAAAATATATAGACTAAGAATTTAGTTACTCGATGATCGTTTGTACTCCTTTTGTTGAAATGTTTTCGCTGATTCCTTACAAATCCAACTGTAAATAAACTGTTATAAGCCACAATCTGCTTTCGTTGTTAATCTAAAATGTATTAAGTATGTCAGCATAATTTATGTTACAATAAACAACTATTTGATGCATAAATAACTGTTTTTTTTTATTCCGCATCCCCAACCCCGGTAATTAAAGTTTAATTTCTCCGAAATTGTTGAACCGTTTGAGCTGAAGTTTGGTACCCGGCATTTGGTTTGTATGTAAGTAAGCGGCCCAAAGGCTAAATGTAACTTATTACAACTTGAAATTAGCGCCTATTTTTTTGGCACTATTTCAATTATAAAATTTTTTTTCGTTCTCGTATAGCATTATTCATTGGGGAGTTTTTAAAATGTTTATGATGCCTTTATATGAAACTAAATTCTGCCCGCGAATAAGCCCGTTTGGAATTCTGTTATGGCATCCCCGCGGGAACTATCCTTATTTCGGAAGAAGCGAGTTAAAAAGTAACCTATATCCTTTCCCGGGACTATCGTTTAAGGCCCGGTTCCTATATCCACGAAACGCCTCGTTTTGCCTACGGACGGTTGATTTTTGACATTTGTTCCATAGAGAATCTGTCAAATTTGTAGGCAAAACGAGGCGTTACGTGGATATAGGAACCGGCCCTTAATCAGCGGTTTAAACGAGGAGAGGTAAAAGACAAACGGACAGCCTAGAGTTACTTTCGCATTTATAATATACGTATGAACCCATTGGACTGAAAGTTTTTTTAAAATTCAAATGCTGTCGGTAGGACCTGGTGCAAGGTCAGTACGGATAGCTACCATCGTATAGAGGCATTCCATAGGAGACCTCATGGTTGGCAACGCGTTCCTAATCTGAAGTGACAGCTTATACCCGGTCACCTGTGTTCTGGTTTGCCTAAAAATATCATGAAATATGTAAATTTTCATTTTATACAAACAAATCACAAATTGGTCAAATTAACCTAGATTGTAGTTGAAAAGTTCTGAGAAAGCTTTCATTGTTTTCAATTATCAGCTTAAATAATAAATTATTAGGTAGGTAATTATAATATTGCCAACGCCAATTTCAAAGAAATTCAAAAGGTTCAATGAAAGCTGTTTAATATTTAGCGTAACTTTTCACCCGTAACATGGGAGTTCAATTTTTAATAAAAGTGGTTTGTTAATACCACTGAAACTTATTAATAAAAATAAATTAGAGAAACTAAACGAACATTTATTTATTATTAAGACTGAGTTGTTCAAAACCTTCTGTTATCGAAGCCGTCTCCACGGCTTTTAGTGTTACCGGTCCTAGGTGCAAACCTTCAAGGGTTGAAATCTTGACTCACTCAAGCGGACACACATATTTAAATGTGAAATTTTGAATCCATATTAATATTATAAGTAAATGCGAAAGTAACTCTGTCGGTCAGTCTGTCTGTCTGTTACCTCTTCACGCTTCAACCACTGGACCGATTTGGATGAAATTTGTAGGTATGTAAATAGTTGGAGTCCCAGGAAAGGACATAGGCTACTTTACTGTATCCCGGAAAAATCCATAGTTCCCGCGGGAACGCGATAACCGAATTCCACACGGGCGAAGTCGCGGGCAGAAGCTAGTGAGTTTATATTTTACAAGAGATGGGTAGATAAGTAGGTATAATACTAGGCTACAACGGCTTCAAGATTCAATTTACATCTATCATACCTACTAATCTCTCCGAGGGGGACCTTCAATACAACTCAGCGAAGTACGCCGGAACTATAAGTATTAAATCTGATTATAAATGTCGCTGCCTATTGAGCCTGTATGAAAATTTGAAGCTCCATTCTGAATATTGCCCGCATTCTGATCTTATCCGTAATGTAAGTTTTTCAGTCTATAGAATTACACTTGCCTCTGGGTTTCCGTGAAGGAAAATATCGTAAAAGAGTAGTGGGAAGTCCTCAAAACGGCACTGGGCCTGCGTAGAAACCTTTTCTTCTTCAGAGGTCTGTGGATAAATAACTCACTTAACTTGTTGGTACGACAATTTTAACTAAGTGAAAGGTTTAATGATTTTTACATCACCCTTGGCCATAAAGTGGAACTTTCTACCCGCTACGCGGAGAGAAAATCTTACTTCTAGGCCAAGACAAGACATAAAACTTTTGACAAACCACGGGTGGTAATTCGTAAAGCCCCAGATCGCATATTTATGGCACTCATCTTCGGTTCGGGCCACAGAAACCTGCGATCTGGTTCTCTGGATCATTTACGAATTCACCGCCCTAGGTCTGTTAATGTACTATAATATGATTCGTTCACTGATGATTTCTTCACAACCAGCATTATATATGCATCCTAATTACAATACAAATGCGTAATGGAAAAATACCACTATATGACTAGATTATACTCTTGAAAAGCATTCATTACCTGGTCAACACGATAAAATTGTGCCATGCTCCATTTTTTTAAGAAGTCATATATAAACAAAAATATCCACCATTAATAATTTAACATGAATTCTATCAGAGCACGTTTTCATAACATCGCGGCATCGTAGTTACTTTTGCTTTTTCGAGGTTCAAAATTCAAAATTCAATCATTTATTCAGCAAATTGGCCACATAGGGGCACTTTTACACGTCAGAAAAAGAATTTACCAGCGCTTCCTAGACCCATTGCTTGAGAAGAAGCGCCGCAACAAACTCAAACAGAAGGCCTTTTTTCAAAATTTACATTACATGTATAAAATATACATATAGGTATGTACTAAAATTACATTGAAGGGATGTATAGTCCCTAACTTAAACTTAAATCTAAGATCTTAGAGATGTATAGTCTCTAAGGGTCCAGAAAAAAAAATATTATGGAGATGGCCTCCATTGTCAAATAAATATAAATTCCATAGATGTCGACAGTCTCAAAATGTCAATAAATAATGAAATACATCATGTATAAAAGAGTTCATTAATACATGTCAATAAGAACATGAAAAGGTCTCTCGCTTATAATGTCTGACTTAGGAATATATTTAAAGCTAATGATTATTTTTAAACGTCCTTGCAAGCATGAACAGACCGGACCCCACAGACAGACGCGTATCTCAGCCATCGCCTCCCTCAACCATTTCTTAATTTGGTTAACTATTAAGACTCTTTTTTTTAAGGAAAAAGCTAGCCCTTGACATGATAATTACAATATACTATTTAGTTTGTCTATATAGTCTAGGTTAAGCCATGGTACTAAATATTTGGCCCACCTGTATCACAGCGGAACAAATAAAAAATAATGTCTGATGGACATGCGATGGATAGGTACACGGAACATTTCACGGCTTTGTAACAGGATGGAGGATAAAAATAAAAATGGTATTTTTGCGGCATTGGTTAGTAAACGAACATAAAGGCTATCGTTATAATCTATAGGAATCATCATGCGACAAAAATTTAATGTCTCTATGCTGGCTCTCCTACTCCATATCGGAAACTGTTTGGCGGCAACCAAAATAATAAGGAGTAAGTAATTTTCATCGTGTAGCGCAAATAATCGTACCGGTACACGGTAAGTTTGAAATTGAAATACGAAAACTATATACTAATAAAACATACGAAATTTCCGGAAAACATGACCTACAGAATAATAGCATCCAACGGATGAAATAAAATAAAAATAAGAAATATACATTTATCATCAACATATTTATTATTTTGTCAACTCTCTCACTGTTGTGGCAGTTCGATGGTGAAGTCATTCGAGCGTGGATGTAAACATCCTTTTTTTAAAACAAAATGATGCCCTGAAAACACGAAAATAATAAGTGGACAACAATTAGCAGAACATAAATAGAACATTATTTTCTGAATAAGTTGTGATTTAACCACCCTGTAAATTGCGATAACGAAGGTCAATAATTATATTAAAACTAAAAAGGACCTCGGGTGTCATCAATCTTTACGCATTGAGTGCGTTCGTGTAGTAAATTTCTGAAGAACTTAAATAGAACTCCTCTTGTACCGATTGCTTCAAGCTTATCTTATTAGTACTTATGGGATATTTCAAGACGGTGCAAATGCACGAGAGGGTTTGGGCTATAGCCCCCACGCGGGCCCAGTGCGGATTGGGGACTTCACACACATCTTTGAATTACTTCGCAGATGCGTGCAGGTGTCCTCACGATGTTTTCCTTCACCGAATTTCATTTTATATCAGCAAGTTCCTATTAACAAACGAACTGCCAAATGGAAATGAAGAATGGGAAATGTTTGTGAACAGTGTAGCTTACCACTCAGTGGTTTTCTACTTAATAATATACCCCTTAAACATCAGTTAAGTAGATGCGTATGGAAGGACATTATGTCACGTGCAAAGAATCATTTCCATACGCGTTCCGACTGCGAGATTCACAAGAATAATTATAACAACACCATCTTCCCGAGACCCCCGGTCTTCTCTCATTACCAACAGAATTATGGTTCGAATGGGAGTTTCGTGAAAAATTAGGGCTCAAGTGTGGTTGGCCGAGCTACGAGTGCTACGACACGCATTTCGAGTTACAGTGCCGGGTGACATGCATAGGGGCGTAGTCTATTACGTGTTAAATGTAAGCTAGAATATTGTGCGAATAAATTATATTTTATCTGTATCTATTTATATAGATACAGATAAAATATAGTACTTACTTAATACTTACTAATGTTAAATCTGGAGAAAACTCACATCTGCAAATTGAAATAAAAATAAAAACGATTCGAGGAGACTATTTAAGCGATACTGAAACCAATAAACGATTTTTGGCAATTACTGAAAAAGAAAAAGCAGAAAATATTCATTCACACCACATGTGACACACAAATCACCAAAAAAAAACTCAACATAATAACACAGGTCCACATTATAAGCTACATCTTATCCCGAAAAAAACAAGTATTCCCGCGGGAACACTCATACCGCATTCCACGTGGACGACATCGCGGACAGAAGATAGGTACCTATGTAAGTACCTAAGTATAAACTTAGCACCCAAACTCAATTCATGTGCCAGACAGCTTATCATACCCTCTGACTTGCATGAATACCCACTTAGGTATAATTTCATTCCAACTCAATTGAAAATAAGTAGGTAGGTACTAGGTACTTATTTACTTACCCACACTTTAAATCAAATGACTCATTCAAGCATTCATTCAGACAGTTTTATTAAGTTATCATTTTTCTGGATTTTTGTTTAACATTAAGTACCTACACAAAATGTTACCCTCCGAAAAGTGCTACCTACTTAAGCTGAATACGCCCACACGGTAAAAGCCACTCACAGCGAAATTACAAAATGATTATTCAGTAACAAAGGACCACTAAAGTCATTTCGAAATAATTGCGGTTATTTGTAGAGTCTATAATTTATTTCTTCGCTAACGCACAGACTTATGTCCAAGGACGTTTCGGTTACAAAATTAAATATCATACGGCGCCGCTTCACGCCACATCGACAATCAACACGACCTCTATTTAATAGAGGGAAACATTCGTTGTAGAGGGTAATTTACGTCTTCAATAAATGTTGCCCACCCGTTCCAGTAATTAATTGTTATATTGTCATATTAAAGCAATAACATACGTGTTATGCAATACAACTGCGACAATTATGTGCCTATAGTAACAGATTTGAAGGAAGGAACTATAGTTTGGTAACTTGCTTCGCGCACCATACTTCAAGTGTCTGCACAAGTATTTACCTTTCGTAATAGTTTGCTAACTTCTTGAATTTTATTGGTACAGTACAGACTGATGATAAGATCAGGGTCTCGGGGACCGATTTAGGAAGGTTAAGTCTCACTTTTTACTCCAAAGGACTTTATTCAAATTGACGTGCTCAGGACTGCGTGTAAAAGCCGATAGTCCGAACTTTACTCACAACTGTATATAGGCTGGATGTATATAGGGTGCGATAGTGGGACAAGTTGTGAAGGCAGCCGAACGGTCAGATTATCTGATTACTGCGTGAGCTGTGTTTTGTCACGCAATATCGCCTCCAGATAAATTTTACTGTCTACTGGACCCTCGTTGCTTTTACAGAACTACCTATTTACAAAGATCTACATAACTGCAAAATTGTTAAAAATATAATAATTATAAAACAATATCCGACTACGTAATCGTATATGATTACGCAAAACATTTTTATGGCCACCTAAATTCGCTGTGCCAATACTCAAGATTAAAATTAGGTATGTAGTTACTAGGATTATGCTTCAGTCCCTTGACTCAATGAGAACGTTTTATTTATATTAATAATGAAGATACTTCCAGTAAAACGGCGTAAATGTATTTTGTATTAAGTAAATTCAAATTAAAAATCAATCATTTATTCAGAAAATTAGCCACATACGGGCACTTTTACACGTCAGAAAAAGAATTTACCAGCGCTTCCTAGACCCATTGCCTGAGAAAAAGCGCCGCAACAAACTCAAGCAGAAAGCGTTTTTTCAATATTTACAAAATTTACATTACATGTATAAAATATACATATAGGTACATACTAAAATTACATTGAAGGGATGTATAGTCCCTAACTTAAACTTAAATCTAAGATCTTAGAGATGTAATAGTCTCCAAGGGTCCAGAAAATAAAATATTATGGATATGGCCTCCATTGTCAAATCAATATAAATTCCATAGATGTCGACAGCCTCAAAATGTCAATAAATAATAAAATACATCATGAATAAAAGAGTTCATTAATACGTACATGTCAATAAGAACATGATGAGGTCTCTCGCTTAAAATGTTTGACTTAGTAATATATTTAACGCTAATGATTATTTTTAAAAATCCTTGCAAGCAAGGAATACCTAGGATGATTGGAATTGTAAACATCTTCCTTCTGAATTCACTGTTGAAAAATAACCTAACGTTCTACAGAAAGGCAATAAGAAAAAAAAACATGAACAGAAGAAATACCAGTAGAAATAAATTAAAAGAATGTGAATAGTCTCGGACCGTATAATATACCTTCGTCTTACTCCTTATATTATTTTCATAATAAGGTAAACCATCCATGTTAGTTTGATAGCCTTCTCCGTTCCCGCTGTGTTTTCGATGCTAAGCGAGCTACGAAATTGCCGATATCCGAATCCTAAAGAGATGTTTTGCTCCTATATTTTGAGACACAATATGAAGCCCGGGACGGCCCACAAAAGAATGTAATTCCTTGCAGATGTCGACCTACAAAGAACTGAATATTATTGGAGAGTAGGTAAGGTTTCTAAGATAGCCTGAGATTACAATGTGTGGTTTCTCCCCTCTGTTACTTCGTCACTTTACATAATACCTACTGATTTAACCCAAAATCGAGATACCACCACCACCACCACAACAACTTATTTACCGCCCACTGCTGGGCGCAGGCCTCCTCTCATCACGAGAGGATTTGGGCTATAGTCTCCACACCAAATCGAGATATCGACAATAATAAAATAGGCAATAATAATGTATTTAAATCAATATCTGTATATTCCCTTTTTTCGAACAAAATATTTCAAAGTTAAACCAAAAATACTTATTTGCACACTAAGTAATTATTCACACTAAATAACACACTACTAACGGGACTTAATCGCGTAAAAAACTATTTATATTTTACCTCACTGAGGTAAAATATAAATAATTTAATATGTTAGTTTAATATGAGTGTGTACCGCGAAAGTTAAATAAATCAAATTCAATATACTGTTTAATGGTATTTATTATAAATAACCACGAAATACCCCATAACAGTCAACCATTATAGAATTCGCGTGAAAAAAACTGTCCCTCGTGTCGTATCTCTTAAGCCCAGTGATCAATGGTCGATCGTCACGAAGCACCGCACGCGACTCTCGGCCGTTCCTTATAGTAGAGGATCCGTAGGGGACGACCTTCTCCCAGTTGTTCACCGGATGAAACCTATTATCAAATCTTCTTAGGGTGAGCAGATTCAAACCGTCCGTTAAAGTTAACGTTAAATATTTTACTATGGGACAAAATGACGTTTCTGTATGGAATGACAGCACGGCGGCCATATTCAACGACCGAGGAGTCCGTCAACTATGCTTGAATAAACTCACCCTTACTAATTTTGAACAACACCGCTGCGTTAAAAAATAGGAGAAACTAGTAAAATTGTGGAGAAAACAGTGAGAATAAGAAACACGAACATGTTTATTTTTCACGGACATGGTACCTACATCCATATTTTTAAAAACACGTCATTAGATGCATGATGAAATGTTTGATAAAAGTGAAACGTAGGTACCTACATATTTATTTCATCCGATTAACAACTGGGTGAAGGTCGTCCTTTATACGGATCTTGGACTAGGTACCGGACTGACATTACGTATCTATAATTGTGGGGTAGACATAAAAATACCAACCAAGCCTCTTCATTACTAGCTAACGATGCCATTTATACATTTTACTGCATATTTAGGACATCCACTTTGTCAAATACCATTAAATTGGAATGGAACAGATAATATATCTAAAAAACAAGGGTATGTATATACTTACACTCTAACGTCTTGACAATAAGATCATGTTCAGATATTTATAATAACCTTGTTGGTTCACATATGTCTGATGGTGACTGAATACCTATTTAGGGTCAATCTGCGTAACATTTATAGGTATATTTAACCCGTTTCCGTAGAAATATCGGGATCAAAAATCCTATGTCACTTCCTCAAACTAAGTAATTTCCATACTAAATTTCATTCAAATAGGAGGATAATCAAACAAACAACTGAACAAACACACCTTCATATTGATAATATTGGTATTATTTGTATTAGGGATATAAAGTCTTATATTAATTATCCTATAGAATAAGGCTCCTGTTCTGCCACCCTCCTACAATCTATTGAAACCACCTCAAAACATATTGTTTTTCGAAGCGTCGCATCATCATTAATTAGTACCTAACTGAAGTACGATTACTACGTGTAGATAAATAGCTATTGTTTCAATATTAACACGTATTGCTCCTCCATATCGCGACGAGTTCATTAAAAATCAGCGGGGTGGAATACCTGTCGCAGATGTAATAAGAAAATAATGAATTTTAAATTTATTGCGTCCCCGATCATCTCGACATAAGTAGCCATAACGAAACGGTAGATTATGTAAAGAAAATTTGTACTTATTGATACTGCTATTACCAAATTTTAATTAATAGTGTTTTTTACAAGCCCATTTCATGTCCCACTGATAGCCTTATTTTTTTAGGGTTCCGAAGTACACAAGGAACCCTTATAGTTTCGCCATGTCCGTCCGTCCGTCCGTCCGTCTGTCCGCACTGTTGCTCAGAGATGCTTCATTTTAGAAAGCTGTAATTTGGCATGAATACACATAGTAGTTACGCTGACAAAGTGGTACAATAAAATTTTGAAATAATTTTTTTATAGGGTACCTCCCCTACTAAAAATATAAATGATGGCTAAAAAACGGTTGTGGCATATATAACGTAGTTGAAAGAAAAACTATCACAGCTAAGTAGGCTGTACAAACTTACGAGTCATAGTCGACCAACTTATGAAATGATTAAAAAACCAATGATTTTTCTCGAGCGGTAGGGTGGGCGTCGGGCGGGCACGTCATACCACAGGCTAGCTAGATGCTAATAAGTCTTAGAAAGGTACTGTGGGCATCGTCAACTTCGGAACCCTATACTTTGCGCGTGGCCCGACACGCACTTGGCCGGTTTTTTTTCCTATTTTATGTAAAGGACTGCATACTATAACTTTGCCAGGTTATAGTTAAAATATTTCTATTATTAAATACGCATAGGTATTGCCCAAATTGCATTCCAAGTATTGTTATAAAAGAAACAATTCATATTCGATGACACTGTAAGTAAGTAAGTAAGTAACACTTTATTGTACAGAATAAAAACACACAAATACAATATCCAATACAGAAAAGAGACACATGTACAAAGGCGAGCTTATCATTAGAAAGGAAGAAACCCGTTCCCGTTGAAATATCGGGATAAAAATTATCCTATGTTATTTTCAGGGTCTCAACCTATCTCCATACCTAGTTTAATACAAATTGGTCTAGTCGTTGCGATGTGAAGGAAGGACAAACCAACAAACAAACACACTTTCACATTTATAATTGCTTGCTACTAAGCAAATATACGGATAGCATAGTATGGATTCGATCATTCGAGTTTACGAGGAAAGCTACGCATTGGTATGCACCATTCTCATTCAGCCAAATTGAAAATATGAAAAAGAAATAAGACTATAAAAATTAACTATGTAGGTATTTTTGGCATGTGTAATAAAATATTTATGTAAAATAACATTCTAAATAAAAATAATTGTTGAACTCGGTCTCCATGAACGCGCTGCTGAAACATAAGTAAGTTTTTTTTTCACGTTCTTAAGCTGTAATACCAAGTCAGTCCAGCCAACATAGAAACTTCACTGCAGGGAGCAAAATCGTACTGTGGTCTCTGCTAGCGGGGCAGAAATGAAAGAAATATTTAAAAAAAATATACAGAGGGAGCAAAATCGCTTTTTGTTCCCTCTAAACGGGCAACAAAGTAGGTACCTACTTCTTTTCGAATAGAAGTGGTGAAAAAAAAGAAAAACCGGCCAAGTGCGTGTCGGGCCACGCGCAAAGTATAGGGTTCCGAAGTTGACGATGCCCACAGTACCTTTCTAAGACCTATTAGCATCTAGCTAGGCTGTGGTATGACGTGCCCGCCCGACGCCCCTGCCGCTCGAGAAAAATCATTGGTTTTTTAATCATTTCATAAGTAGGTCGACTATGACTCCTAAGTTTGTACAGCCTACTTAGCTGTGATAGTTTTCCTTTCAATTACGTTATATATACAATTACCGTGATTAAAATGGCATTATACCAGCAAAAATAATTTCGCCATTCGCCTCCGAGGTATACGAGTAATGAATCGTCTCAAACGACAAGCTCTGCCATAAATACATGCCGAGCATAAATACGCGAACAACCCCTAAGATGGGTAATTTCGTCGACTCCGCAAATCTCCAGCGAATGGGGATCATACGATCATTAAGATCTCGGAACTGCGTCCTCAACACAGTGCTTATTCCGCGAGTCCATTGTAATCTCCCGTAATTAATAGACTTAATATTTCATACACTCCTTGGGATTTTGCGCTAATTTTCTCCCCTAATAATATATTATACGTTCACAAGACGATTACGGAGCCGTTCTAGGTAACATCACTCAAGATTAAGAAAAAGTAATAATAACCGTCTGCGTTAAAAGCTTAACCTTGCTTCTGCATACTCGGGAAAGGTCTCGTTTACATAAAACACCTTAAATTGAACTTTTAATTTGAATTAAAGCTACAGTTTTGAGGCATATCTTACATGCCCGATCTTCCTCAGAATTAATTTTGGATACAAGTTAAAGGTTTTATTAACAAAACCAGTATAACACAATATGGTTTAGATTTAGTTCCCGTCTGCAAAGTACCTAACTGTAGTTAGTCTTAAAACAGTTTAGCTTAAGCTTCAAGTTTGACAGCCACATCAAGGAAGCAAAATGTATCGTATAAACACCATGTCGTTGAAGAATCCTAGGTACATAAATAAATAGAAATAAAACACCTATTTCTATCAAATGAAATCAATAAAGGTTCGATTCTTTTTACATCCTATTCCATTGCAAAAAATGGTTGGTGATGAGGATACGGAGTAAATCGCACGAAGTTCACGAGGTATATTATCCCCTTGAAAGAGGGGATAATATACTTCAAAATAAACTAAGCGTCGACTCACTGGCCTTTTAATTCTTTCTTATCTTATCGGCGATTCGCCGTCATTCTGTGCCCTCGTTGCGTGTCTGTCGCGGACACCGCGCTTGATAAGCTTGCCAAGGATGTCGTCGCATTTAAGAGAAATCCATCATAACTTACACGCATAGCCGTAACAATGCAATCTGGCAACAATATAATTTTTACTTCGAATAATAACTAATTTGATAAAGTGAATTTCTTAACGTGTGTCTCTTTATTCATGATTCCGGTACATTTGTAATACTTAGGTATTTTGGGATTATTTCTTATCTTAGGATATTTTGAAATCTGCTACTAAGTATTTGTTATTATTTTACAACTGGTAGTTGTGTCCCACGAGTTCGTCCGCGTGGAATATAAAATTGCCGATAACATTTCTTTCCGATATCCAATTTTAATCTAACATAGCTTATATGTACCTAATGCTCTATCTACCTTTGAAATCTGCATTCAAATCGGTTCAGTGGTTAAGGAGATGCAACTGCAACAAACATACAGACATAACTATAGACAGACAGTAAGAAAGAGACAGAAAAATTAGCCTTTTATTATTGTATAGGAGAAAATCGAATAAATAAGCATTAAGTAAACGTATACTACTTGTTTACAAGAAGCTCTTTTTATCCCAAGATCGATACAAACAAGCAAGGCTATTAAATGCAGAACTAGGATTGCAACTGAAAATTGAAACTGTTCTTTGGGCATTGAAAACTGTATTACGAGCAGTAAAACGTAGTCGGTAGCAAGCTTGGATTTGCCAAGATTATTCTACGACTTCTTAGAATTCTTACACATTCTTCGATATAATTATGTTTTATTAATATTGATATTTAACTTAAAATTGCTTATTAGAACAGAGCTATGTGGCTAGATCGTAATATTTCTGTAGTAATCGTGTCATTCAACTGACATGATTACTACGACACATTAAAATTAAATTAAATTAAATTAAAATTTGTTTATTGTCAGGTGAAAACCCATAGAAATTAGAAATTACAATTTAGAATTAAGTTAAACATATTAAATTAAATTAGATTAGGTTAGAAAAGTTATTACATTACATTTATTATTTTACGTATGCTGACACACTAAAAGCTGACTACCGTTTTTTTACAGACACTGTAGGCAGCCTTTAGTATGTCATTGTCGGTACCTCGAATTCGTTCCATAAAAGAGGCATGCCTCTTACGCAACAAAGCGTGGAAGACGTCCAACCTGTACATTACAATAATAAATAAATAAACTTCTTAGAATATTAAAAACTAGTTATTGCCCGTTACTTCGTCCGCGCAAAATTCGGTAAGAGCGTTCCTGGGGAATCTATGCGTTTTTCTAATTTTCAATTATATTGAAGTGACTTTTCGACAGATTTATTAATAACTCTACAGTCAAAATTTTACGTTTTATTCCATAGAGCGGAAATCTGATGTTTTTTTTTAAATATTTAAATACATAAAATTTTATAAAAACATTTCTTTAATTTCATGTTTTCACTATCGAGCACATTAGGTACAAAAATTCGTCGTTCATCTAAACCATTTAAGCGGTTAAAGCTTTCACACTCCGTTTTTTAATATTAGTAGGAATTCTAATCAATTTGAGATTCCCGTTTAAATGTAACAACCAACCACAGCAGGTGCTCGAAACAAATTACAATATTATGACAATATTTAAAAAAAAACATGTTGTATAAATGTTGTTCATGTTTGACTTAACGTGAAAAATCATTTGATTCTATCAATCAATCAATCATTTATTCAGCAAATTGGCCACATTGGGGCACTTTTACATCATTAAGTTTTTCATCAAAAGCAAAATAAAAGCAGAATTCGTTCATTAGTCATTGTACTCGTAGCCGCGGCGGCGTAGTTACAGGGTAATAACAATCGGAAGCGAGTAGTGGTGGAATTACTGGGGCGGCCGGGCCGCTATTGCCTTCCCAGGCAAACAAAGATGCAATAAACCCTACCAAGACGACTGTAACGCTCCCACTATCTTTAATAGTGCTTTTATCCATCGGGCCCGGCTACACATGTCGCTTTGTGGATGCCCCGAGCCGCTCTGCTTGACTGCATTTTATTTAGAGCCTGCTTTCGGGGAGGATCAAATGTTTACTCACTAAATGGTACAAAGGGTTCCTTTTTTGATCGTGCTACAAATCAGTTTGAACTTTGTATTTGGAATAATTTACCGTCGATGTTTCGAATTATTTAGAATTCGAAATCCTTTTTTTTAAATCAGGTGCTTTCATCTTCCACATTTTATGAGTATCATAATAGATCCATTCAATATAGACTGCATTTATATCTGTAGTATTGGCATGTAGTATTTGGCAATTAACTGAATTTTCTTAAGACTGTACATCAATGATCCAAATAAAGTCGAAACCCTTCAAGGCCAATAAAATTCTCTTATCACGCTCAATTGGTCAAATAGGGATAATCTTTAGAGACTTAAGATACACATTCGAAAATTGTTTGGCTTCTACGAATTTTCTGGGTACCTACTTTTAACCACTTTAGAAGCAAATATCTCGCAAAACCCATAATATACATACTAATATTATAAATGTGAAAGTGTGTTTGTTTGTTGGTCCTTCCTTCACGTCACAACGAGTGAACCGATTTGGATGAAATTTGGTAAACAGACAGTTTGAGACCCGGGCTATAACATAGGATACTTTTTATTCCAATTTATTTTATCCCGATATTTCCACGGGAACGGGTTTTCCACGGGTCAAACAAATTTCTCAATACTTCTTTAACTATACCTGTCTATATGTATATTATTATATGTACATATAGCATATATTAGCGGTACGAAGTTCGCGGGCATCGGCTAGTATTGGCATAAATAAAAAAAAAACAATAAAAACTTAAACTACAAATTACTTGGTTAGTGTCCGAATGTTTTTTGTAGTATATTAATGAAGTCGCGAGCAATCTCAGGCGATATCTTGGTAATTTATAGTCACACCAGGTGTCGCCCTGAAGACGAATTTACATAACGGGTAGGGGTACACGTAAATTTATAGCCGCGCGTATTTCGTTGCCTTCAAATCCGGTCAAGCGTACCGTTGGCTTGTGTGAAGGGGTTCCGTTGCGCATAATTGATTTTAATTACTATTTATGGGCGAACAATGCCGCTACTCTAAGTTCGCTTCTGAAGTAAAAATTTTAGCAAACTTTAGAAAGCGTTTGATTTTTCTCAATGACAATTGAAAATTTTATACTTTACAGGTGAAAACGAGAAACATTTTCTTAGTTCTATTAAGTAACTTCCATTAGACTGATGTTGAAAAGAGCCGGTGGAATGTAGGCGTCGCTATTCAGATCGATGATGATTCTAATGTGATTCTACCACCACCATCCGGTCGTTGCTGATGGTACGGTAGTTTGCGAGCACGATTTTTATATTGCCACCTTCCTGATTTTCGTCATCATATCATAATATTTTGAGTTAGAAAACATTGAAAAATATATTCATTACTTTGATAAACTTTAAAAAGATTTTAAATTGCCAACTTAACGTTTTTTTGACTTGGAACCCGGTGCCGGATAAAGACAGTATTGAGAATGCATTTGTAAAAACACCTATGCTAAATTAGTCCGTGCTAACTCCGTTTTTTCTGTTTTGACAGCGAACTAGGGTTGACAATATCTTTGGCTTTTATAATTTACTAGCTTTTCCCCGCAACTTCGTATGCGCAGAAATATTAAAATGAAAAATCTCGTTTTTCCCGTGGAAATTTCGGGAAATCCTTTCTTAGCGGATGCCTACGTCATAACATCTACCTGCATGCCAAATTTCAGCCCGATCCGTCCAGTGGTTTGGGCTGTGCGTTGATAGATCACTATGTCAGTCACCTTTGAGTTTTATATATTTAGATTATAATTATTTTTTGCGGGTTATTTTGTAACACCATTTATTTTTAGAATATACTTACATTTTGTGTTTATTCTAAAAATAAAGTAATACCCACCGCCATCGCAGGAAAAATTACGTCCCACGTCTGGGACGAACTTCTCTCATCGCGAGAAGGTGAACTGCTTACAAAGAAACCTCGAAAATGTCAAGTAGGCAATCACAAAATTCAAATAAATCTTACCTTATTTCACTTCACGTCTTCCTGGATTTGATTAATAACCACAAACGTAGATATAAATATTTCTCACCGACCCCTGGAAGGCGATGAATTACTGATAATAACTTCGTTCAGGCCATTGGGGGAAAAGATTGCAACATAAATTACGAATTTATTGTCGAATCGACGATAATTATCAGGTCCGTAAATACGCGGAAGTTTAAGCAGACAAATAGCGAACATGCAGACGAAAGCTTTAATATTTTGCATTCACCAGTACCAAAGTGCCAAACTAAAGTTACCCACAAGTCGGGTTTACATAGTTGTATCTTATGTCTGATAACTAACTAGGCGTCACAACTTTAACAATTATTATTTTAGGAAATGTTCTATTAAGTACCAATATTTCGTAAAGACGATCGATTATGATGGGTAATTGATAACGTGACGTCACTCGTGATTGTGTATTTTGTAAGGAGCGCGGACACCAAAATGAAAGTTATTTGCAGGTTTAAATACAAAAAATAAAAATGAGCTTTTTGTTTTAACTTTTTATAATTGATAAAATTTGGTGACCCTGTTCCATTAATTACCTATATTTTTTTTATGTCGATTCAGTTGTTTTTTTTTATTAGGAGCTTTGGCCTTCAAAGTATAAAAATCTGTTTTAAGTTATCCAAAAAAAAAATGTGAAGGATTAGTGAGGCTCTCAGAGCAACTAGTTTATTTTTCTTAACAATTTTTATATAATTTTTAATACAAGTTTGTTATTTAAGCTATTATTTATCGCGTAGGATTCTACTAATACAATTATGTGTATCGAAATTATTTGCCCTTGCATGTTCCCTATTGTTCATATTCGGTGGTTATACTTTTTTTTTACCTGCTCTAGTATACTATTGTAGTATTTGCTCTTACCTCTGACAAGAGTTTTATTTATTTTATTAGACAAATTTCGTCATACTCTGATTAAGACCTAATTTTTTATAGTATTTACCTTTATTTTTTATTTTCAATGAACTCAATTAAAAACATTAATGAACGTCCACTAGAATTAACGCAGTAAGTAAGGAATAAATGATTTAAAATAAATTATTTTACTAAACTTGTACCAGATTAACGTAGTAAAAATACGTAGTAGAGTAACGTAAGACGTTTAATTGATAAAACCTCGGAACTCGGTTCCAGTGAACCAATTTTCGTAGTTTTTTTTTTATTGCATAGCTAAATGAATGAAGAAAAAAGTTTACCCATCAAATTTTGTCGATCTGTGTTAAAACCACTATTAAAATAAATAAATAAAATATCAATTAGGTATTTGTTTTGAAAATTTAGAATTTAGATTTTATTTACAATAAATTAATATTTTTCATTATTTTGTTTTTCTTTAAGTAATAATAATAATTTTTAAGATGAAAAAATAAGGCAAGTTACTCAAAATATTATGAATATTTTACTAAAACCGGACAAAACATGGGACCTTTTAAAAATCTCAATAATTAAACCTAAACCTAAAACAACAACAACCAGCAGTACTGACCAGTTTCGACCTATATCACTTCTATCAACATTTTCTAAAATCTTTGAAACGGCGATGGCGAATAGATTAAACACTTTCTGTGAAAAATTCAATATATACGACAGTAGTCAAAATGGTTTCAGGAAACAAAAATCATGGTTAGATGCAGTGTACAATTTTACAAATGAAATACTAAACATAATAAATAAACGGAAATACGCAACAACAGCTATGTTGGACATGAGTAAGGCCTACGATAGGGTTTCACACAAAATCCTACTAGAAAAACTTTACGGGATAGGTGTACGAGGACTACCTTACAAGTGGTTCAAATCCTACCTAGAAAACAGAGAACAATATGTAAACACTAGCTTCTGCCCGCGACTTCGTCCGCGTGGAATTTGTTAATAGCCTTCCCGCGAGTACTATGCATTTCCTCGGGATAAAAAGTAGCCTATATGTTGACGAGTGTTATAAACTACCTCCATACCAAATTTTGTTTCAATCCGTCCAGTAGTTTTCGAGTTAAATCTGGATATACATACATACATACATACAGTATTTTTTTCTAAAAATCGTTATTTTGTGTTCAGTATCGTTCATATAGTCCCTTTGACTTGATAGTTTCTTTTAATTTTCAATTTTCAGCCGCGACTTCTACAGAATTATTATTTATTATATGTATAGATTTTTCTCTTCTTCAAAAAAGGTG
Organism: Aethes cnicana; assembly: GCA_963971205.1. Taxonomy (NCBI): domain Eukaryota; kingdom Metazoa; phylum Arthropoda; class Insecta; order Lepidoptera; family Tortricidae; genus Aethes; species Aethes cnicana. The sequence goes on along the minus strand of OZ020276.1, from coordinate 6,351,841 downwards.
ATAACACCTTGTTGAAGAATTATAGACCCATCTCACTTCTGAGCCATGTTTACAAGCTGTTTTCGAGAGTCATTACGAACCGTCTCGCGCGCAGGTTTGACGAATTCCAGCCTCCCGAACAAGCCGGTTTCCGAAAGGGCTATAGTACCGTAGACCACATACATGCGTTGCGGCAGGTTGTACAGAAGACCGAAGAGTATAACCTCCCCCTTTGCCTTGCATTTGTGGACTACGAGAAAGCCTTCGATTCGATCGAGACTTGGGCTGTGCTGCAGTCTCTCCAGAGGTGCCAAGTTGACTACCGGTACATCGAAGTGTTGAAGTGTTTGTACGAAAATGCCACCATGTCCGTCCGACTACAGGACCAGACCACGAAGCCTATTCCACTGCAGCGGGGAGTCAGACAAGGAGATGTGATCTCTCCGAAGCTGTTCACCGCTGCATTGGAGGATGCTTTCAAGGTGCTGGACTGGAAAGGTCGAGGCATCAATGTTAATGGCGAGTACATCTCTCACCTTCGATTTGCCGACGATATTGTAGTCATGGCTGAGACCATGGAGGACCTCAGTATTATGCTCGCTGACCTCAGCAGAGTTTCCGATCGAGTTGGTCTTAAAATGAACATGGACAAGACGAAAATTATGTCTAATGTCCATGTTGTGCCAACTCCCGTAATAATCGGAGGCTCTGCGCTCGAAGTTGTTGACCATTATGTATACCTGGGACAAACAGTCCAGTTAGGTAGGTCCAACTTCGAGAAAGAGGTCAATCGTCGAATCCGACTCGGCTGGGCAGCGTTCGGGAAGCTTCGCAGTGTCTTTTCGTCCAAATTACCGCAGTGTCTCAAGTCGAAAGTCTTCGACCAGTGTGTGTTGCCAGTGATGACTTATGGTTCCGAGACGTGGGCGCTTACGATGGGCCTCATAAGAAAGCTCAAAGTCACTCAGAGGGCAATGGAGAGGGCTATGCTCGGGGTTTCTCTGCGTGATAGAATCAGAAATGAGGATATCCGCAGTAGAACTAGGGTCACCGACATAGCCCGAAGAATTGCGAGCCTTAAGTGGCAGTGGGCGGGGCACATTGCTCGCAGGACTGATGGCCGATGGGGCCGGAAAGTTCTCGAGTGGCGCCCGCGAACCGGGAGACGAGCTGTCGGTAGGCCTCCAACAAGATGGAGCGACGACCTCGTGAAGGTTGCGGGAAACCGGTGGAAGCAAGTAGCACAGGACCGGTCTGAGTGGCGAGCCTTGGGGGAGGCCTATGTCCAGCAGTGGACGTCTTTCGGCTGAAATGATGATGATGATGATGATGTATAGATTTTTCCTTTTTTTTCTCGGATTCATTAATCTCTTATGAATAAATAGTTTAGTGCCAAAATTCATTATTTAGGTAATATCAGACTGGTTTAAAGAATGTTTTAGGGAACTCATCAATCATTTCCTTTTTACTGGACAATAGGCAGGTAATTTAACAGTAGGTAATCTGCATAACGTGTTTCTTGAAAGTGTTTGTAATCTAGGATTATAATTTAATTTTTCCCGTTCCCGTGGGAATATCGGGAAATCCTTTCTTAGTGCTCCCCTACGCTCCCCAAGGAACCTGCATGCCAAACTTCAGCTCTCTACGGTGATCCCCGCGACCTAAACATTAAAATGTAAAAATCCCATTTTTTCTCGTTCCCGTGGGAATTTCGGGAAGTCCTTTCTTAGTGCTCCCCTACGCTCCCCAAGGAACCAGCATGCCAAATTTCAGATCCTTACTATGTTTCCCGCGACTTCGTACGCGCCTAAAAATTTAAATGTAAAATTCCCTTTTTTCCCCGTTCCCGTGAGAATTTCGCGAAATCCTTTCTTAGTGCTCCCCTACGCTCCCCAAGAAACCTGTATGCCAAATTTCATCTCTCTACGACCAGTATTTTCGGCTCTGCGTTAATATGTCAGTCAGTCAGTCAGTCAGTTTCTTCTTTTATATATTTAGATAGATATATAGCTGTTTCCCGCAACTTCGTACGCGCCTAAACATTAAAATGTAAAAATCCCATTTTTTCCGTTCCCGTGGGAATATCGGGAAATCTTTTCTTAGTGCTCCCCTACGCTCTCCAAGGAACCTGCATGCCAAATTTAATCTCTCTACGATGATCCCCGCGACTTCGTACGCACCTAAACATTAAAATGAAATAATCCCTTTTTTTCCCTTTCCCGTGGGAATTTCGGGAAATCATTTCTTAGTGCTCCCCTACGCTCCCCAAGGAACCTGCATGCCAAATTTTGGCTTTCTACGACCAGTAGTTTCGGCTCTGCATTGATGTGTCAGTCAGTCAGTCAGTCAGTCAGTTTCTTCTTTTATTTATATATTTAGATAGCTGTGTCCCGCGACTTCGTACGCGCCTAAACATTAAAATGTAAAAATCCCATTTTTCCCGTTCCCGTGGGAATATCGGGAAAGCCTTTCTTACTGCTCCCCTACGCTCCCCAAGGAACCTGCATGCCAAATTTCATCTCTCTACGATGATCCCCGCGACAACGTACGCGCCTTAAAATGTAATAAACCCATTTTTTTCCCGGTCCCGTAGGAATTTCGGGAAGTCCTTTCTTAGTGCTCCCCTACGCTCCCCAAGGAACCTGCATGCCAAATTTCAGCTCTCTACGATGATCCCCGCGACTACGTACGCGCCTTAAAATGTAAAAAAAACTGTTTTTCCCGTTCCCATGGGAATTTCGGGAAGTCCTTTCTTAGTGCTCCCCTTCGCTCCCCAAGGAACCTGCATGGCAAATTTCAGCTCTCTACGACCAGTAGTTTTGGCTCTGCGTTGATATGTCAGTCAGTCAGTCAGTCAGTCAATCAGTCAGTCAGTCAGTCAGTCAGTTTCTTCTTTTATATATTTAGATAGATAGATAGCTGTTTCCCGCGACTTCGTACGCGCCTAAGCATTAAAATGTAAAAATCCCATTTTTCCCGTTCCCGTGGAAATATCGGGAAATCCTTTCATAGTGGTCCCCTGCGCTCCCCAAGGAATCTGCATGCCAAATTTCATCTCTCTACGATGATCCCCGCGACTACGTACGGGTTTTAAAATGTAATAAACCCATTTTTTCCCGTTCCCGTGGGAATTTCGGGAAGTCCTTTCTTAGTGCTCCCCTACGCTCCCCAAGGAATCTGCATGCTAAATTTCAGCTCTCTACGATGATCCCCGCGACTACGTACGCGCCTTAAAATGTAAAAAAACCATTTTTTCCCGTTCCCGTGGGAATTTTGGAAAGTCGTTTCTTAGTGCTCCCCTACGCTCCCCAAGGAACCTGCATGCCAAATTTCAGATCTCTACGATGTTTCCCGCGACTTCGTACGCGCCTAAACATTAAAATGTAAAAATCCCTTTTTTTCCCGTTCCCGTGGGAATTTTGCAAAATCCTTTCTTAGCGGATGCCTACGTCATAACATCTACCTGCATGCCAAATTTCAGCCCGATCCGTCGAGTGGTTTGGGCTGTGCGTTGATCGATCACTATATCAGTCAGTCAGTCAGTCAGTCACCTTTGAGTTTTATATATTTAGATAGAGCACTATAACCCGGAAAAAAAATCTATAAGTAATATTCGGTCACAAAAATTATACATAAATAACTCAATACCCGATCTGCCAAAGGCGATAGAAAATAAATGTGTTCTATATGCTGATGACATTACGGTAATGTTTCAATGTAACGATAGCAAAGATATGAACCTGCAACTAAATAGAAGTTTCAAACAAATCCTAGATTGGCTAAACGAACATAATTTAATGCTAAATGTATTAAAAACAAAACTAACGACGTCAAAGAATGCCAATAAATACTAATTTCTCTTATGACAATAATATCATAGAAACAGTGGACTCATGTTCATTACTGGGAATAAAAATTGACTCCGCAATCAACTAGAAAGCCCATGTACAAAAAGTTTCAGGTAAATTATCCAGATTTGCTTATGCTTTATACGAACTCAAGAAATGTACAAATCTAAAAGCAGCCACAAGTGCATACTATGCCTATGCCCATTCTTGGCTCACATACGGTATAATATTATGGGGAAACAGTACACATGCTAACAAACTTTTTGTGCTGCAAAAGAAATGCATTAGAATACTATTGAATTTAAATCAAAAATAAAGCTGTAGGGAGCATTTCACACGCTTAAAAATCCTAACATTAACTTCTATGTATATCCTGAAACTGTGTAAATTTGTCAGGAAAAATAATTATCTGTTCGATTCCAGTGATAATAAATGTATTCAAAATCTTAACTTACGACCTAGGAACAAATTAGTTCACAACTTCACAAAATTAAAAATTGTTAGCTCAGGAACACATCATATGGCAGTTAAAGTATATAATAACATCCCTGTAGAAATAAAAAATGTAAATAGTAATAATATATTCTACTTAAAATTAAAAAAGTTTTTATTAACCCAAAGTTTTTATTAACCCAAAGTTTTTATAATCTTAATGATTTTTTTTGAATGATAATACATACATATAATTTTATAATTGTTTAATACCTAGTTTTATAGATTGCAGTGCCCTACCAGGGTTTATGTTTTGGGACAATATGTAATAGTTTTAAGACCTATGTAAACAACATAAAGCAATAAATGATATTATATGATATGATGATGATATGAACTAAATCTAAATATGGCGGTTTTTGGAAAAATATCTATTCTATTCTTGTATAAATTAATGGCTTCTGTTTAAAAAAATCTCCTTGGTAATATCGCATGGTCTTGAATCAAATATGGATTTTCCCCAAATGCGCCACAACCTCAATCTCTTGCTCGTAGACTGGTCGGAACATGTCTAGGAAATTCGACTGCTTTAGCTCAAAATTCAAGTGGACTTTTACAAAAAGGTACACGTTACAACCACAACTCAAGCCAACGCATGATTTAGGCCTATGTAAGAAAGACACCCGATAGTGCTTTCCGTAATAAGCCGTTTTAGCATAAAAACTCAGTTTTCGTAAATTTTGAGTTAAGCCGGTTTATTACTAAGGGTGCGACATTACAAAAAAAAATACTAAAATCGGTTCACTGGAACCGGGTTCCGGTGCGAGGTATAAAGCTTACGTTAATCTACTAACATGGCACCTATTGAACTTTAAACTAGGTAGGTACTTACCTAAAAATTACTACACTTGCTGAACATTTTACAAAGTTACCTAATAAAATATCACGTACATACGTCTACGAGTAAACATGGTTTTTGAACCCGGCTCAATTATGAAGAAAGCTTTAAAAAAATCGTATAAGCAAGGATTTTGCCCTTGTTAAAATCGCACGAACTCCCTACTCCATTATTTACAATAATATAACAGAATACTGATTGTTGATTTGATTTGGTTACCTAACCAAGACTGCTGAATAACTAAATAGGCGGCGAAGTTTCAACCCACAGTTCAACGTTCGAGATCTTTCCATTTTACAAACTAATCCCGTGTTTCATTTGAAGAAAACGTGATTAGCTACCAAGCTACTAGTAGGTATTACTGAGACGGGCGGGCAAGCTACACTTAATCCTCCAAGCAAGTGCTTAGCTTAGTGTAATGCAACCTCGTATGACATCGGCTTCAAAACTAGCACTGAATAGGTAATATCATTCACGAATCCTTGATTACTCGGCACCTTATCCTATCCTATCCTATTAAACGAGCAATATTTGTGTGTATGGGTGTGTGTGTGTGTGTAAGCAGTTCTAACGATTTCGGTGAAATTTGGAATATAATCTATCTAGGTCTAGATCAAACTAGGTCTCTTATTTGGAAAAAAAAAACATTTTCCGGTCCGTCATTCTGGTTTTGCATTGGTTAGTAAACAAAGTACACAGATCACCTGATGGTAAGTGGTATCTGTGGCCCATGTTTAAAAGGAATCATAATTATGATCGCGGATGCGTTGCCGATCCTGAAAAGATTGAATGCCTGAATAAAGTATAATAAAATAATTTAGTATTAATAATCTAAGTATATGAATCATGGTTTTTCATATCTACTTTTTATTGACCTTGTCAGTCTCCGAATCTAAAAAAGCAAGTTATAAGTACCTACAATCGCTTTCAGTCACAGCCACCCTCTCCACAAGTAACTCTCCACGTCAATTCAAATATGGAGGTAGAAGCAAAGTTCAAACAAATTAGAATGCTCGGAGTGTAGATACTGCTTTAGAAACGGCGTTCATTCCCACCGCAATTTACCTACTAGATGCGGCATAAGTAAGGACCTGGTAATTTCATAAGTCGCTACAAAGGAGTTCAAACTAATAGATTTGAGGGAAGTTCGTTTTACTGTACTAAGGATAAGTTTCATTGATAAAGATAGATGTCAGCTAGATACTGAAATACCTAGGTACCTAAGTTGACAGGTGGGATGTAACTTGCACTGCGATTTCGAAAAGTCGGATCTTCCAAGTGATACCTACTACTCCGATTTTTATTCGGTTCGGATACTTTCGTCTCATACTTTAATCTGAGGTCGATCGAAATACAGTAGGAAATCACTTCATTTGATTAATTCAATTTATAAGTAGGCCATTATACAGATCTTAGTGATTGTCATGCATCAAATCACTTTCTAAAAATGTAATCGAAGCTGGTTGAAGAAGAAGATTGAGGCAAATGTTCTTGGATCAAGTTCAGCTGGTACGTAAATAATATACTACATTTTTTAGCTGGAGTTCACGTGCAAACGGAGTGGCATTTTTATGAATGTAATCCACTATATTACTATATATACTATATCCATATTAATATTATAAATGCGAAATTAACTCGGTCTGTCTGTCTGTCTGTTACCTCTTCACGCTTCAACCGCTGGAATGTTTTTAACTTGCACGCATATTATACGAAGTAATTCAAGGATGAGTGTCAGTCAAGTCCCCAATCCGCACCGAGGCCTGTGCCCAGTAGTGGAACGTAAATAGATAGTGGACTATTGTGGTAGTGGTTTGTCAATAATAAATATCACTACAGCAAAAAAATACAAGTTTTATCAACCCATTATTTCATACGTACAACTGTTTTTAAAACAGACTTTCATCTTTTCATCATTAACGAAAATACGAAAGTGCCTAAGTACTTTATGAAAACAACTTAACAAATGGATTTGCAAAAGTCTGCATTATAAACTAGTGATGTAAATGGCCCGGGTTACTTTTGGGGCAAACGTATAGGTCCCAATGGGGGCTACTCTGTTTCAGTGAAATATTACTCTGTCGACGATACATTTTGCTTAGGGGTCCTTTCATTACGAATTGCGACTTGGAATTCTGATAATGTTGCGACCGGCAACTTATGTCCGGTTGTGCGTTTTTGAACTCTACCGCTATAAAGGAAACGGTTGAATTTGTGTTATTAAGTAATGAGCCTTCGAAAATGTATATATATAAATATATATTTTTTATACCAATGGTATAGGCTAACGAGCGCACAGAATATTTAATTCTTAATACAAATCTTAATAATGAACATGCTTCAAAACTCTTTATAGTCATATGTTGTGCTTCCCAAAGGCCATTTAATTTCGGAGAAACGTGTCACAAGTCTTGTAGCCAATTAAAAGTAGGGTGGTAGTTGTTATACTAATATTTAAAAGTGAACTATAGATAGATAATTAGTGAGAAATAACAAGTTTAGCAACAGATAAGTACTCCAGGAATTTGAGAACTTTATATTATCTACAACATCATAGATAGAAGCGGTCAAACATACCTACCTGCACTAATTACTTGGTTGACTGTTGAAATCATCCCTGTAAGGCACTAATTGTTAGACCGGTATTTGATCAGGAATTGTGCTACGATATGAAGTTCGTATTTCAGATCGTTAGTGGGTAAATCTAGATTCTCTACTAATCTACCTACGTTCATATTAATAAGTTGAATTTATGATGAAACTAGCCGTTGCCCTTAGAATTTGCGTACCTACCCAATGAAACTGTATATAATATATAGATTGATATAGTTATTGAACAAACTGGTTTTATCCGTAGAAAACCCGTTCCCGTGGAAATATCGGTATAAATAATAATATAATTAAGTACATATTTATAATATTAGTATAGTATGGATAGTATGGATTTGAATTGTATTTCAGACCTACTAAAAGCACCCGAAAAAAGAATTAACAAAAATAATATAAAAGTGCGCCGTGTTTCATTAGCGGGAATCCCGATATCATGGGAAGATCATAATAAAAAGTAGCCCGTACATAGTTATTCTCATTTGAAATCCGTTCAGTGATTACTTGGTTATTGTGTTCAAGAATATTTAGAACCTACGTTTATGAAACTATCCAATAGAGAGAGAGAGAGAGAGAGAGAAAGAGAGAGAAGCAACTAACCTTTTTTCTGAAGTCAGTTTAAATGACGGTCTCACGGTATATTTTCATACGGATGGGATAAAAACCTGGAACCTGCGATCCAACGAAGCATTAAGAGAAATGAGAACGGTCAGGCATTCAAGTCGAGAAGGCTCTCAGCTTAACAGGTAATCACATCGCCTACTAGAAACGGTCAACAGCCTACATAGCTTGGCCTTAACGCAGTACTAAACAGCGGAGATGCACGTATAGCAGGCCATGAAAGTGAAAATTTTAATCCATTTAGCAGTTGTTACGATATCGCTCTGCCATACATACATGTGCGGTGCCGAAATAGTACATTACAGACCTAGGGTGGTGAATTCGTAAATGTCACAGATCGCAGGTTTCTGTGGCCCGAACCGAAGGTGAGGGCCATAAATATGCGATCTGGGGCTTTACGAATTACCGCCCGTGGTTTGTCAAAAGTTTTACATCTTGCCTTGGCCAAGAAGTGAGATTTTCTCTCCGCGTAGCGGGCAGAAAATCCCACTTTACGGCCAAGGGTGATGTAAAAAATATTGTGCGTACCCTCACTAGTTTCTTCGTCAGTTACCTTGTCGTCTTATCACTTAAAGCTAATTATTATTATTAAATTTTATTATATATTTAATAGGCTAACCAACTAAATGTGTACAATTTATAAAAGCGTTGTCAGCAAAACCATGATGCTATACACACTTAAATTAAAGGTTGACACAGCATTTGATTTTTTTGAGCAACATGGAAAACTATTAAACTAATCGGTGAGTAATATAATTGATTTGTATTTACCTAACGTGACGACGTTAATGTCAATGTTACAGTTCTTGAAATATTATTATATGACCTACACATTACAGAGACAGGTGAATACTTCACGTTTTTTCTACGGGTAAATTTAATACATAAAGGTATAACTACAAAGGCAAGAGTTTTGTTTGTCTGGGCACACTAAAGTTCAACATAGATAAAAGGCACGGGCAATCAATGTGGTTATTCAATAATTTAAATAAAAAAGTTAAGCTAAGAAATTTTCTTCTGCTTTCCAGTGACAGGATTTTAAATAATTCGAGTTTTCTTTTATGCTTTTTACATTTGTACGCACTACTATTCACAAATTTCTTCTAAAGGGCTTCATTCGTTTTACGTATTTAAAAAAGAATGGACTCCATTTGATTGAATTGTATTCTAGGTGACTACGTACCTACCAAAGAGAATCACAATTTCATTGGCTTAATAGTAACAAATCCTCTAGTAATTCGAAAAATAAAACCAAGCATTCTCAGACCTTTCTTAACAATAATATCAATGATCAAAAAGCAAGAATTTAGATAACTATTTATGCCTATTGGGCGTGTGAAAAGTTAGTATTTAGCAAACTAGAGCTTTTTTTTAATTGTTTTTACACCTCATAAGCTAAAATCATCTGTCAAGCCGTTTTATGTAGGTAAAGATCAAAATAAGAACATTATATACCGTACACTCGAAAAACAAAGAGTATTTTTGTGTGTAGTATTTCCACTGTGTTGGTTCTATTGCAATTGTAGCCAACTCAGGGAGTAATCGATGCATACCACCATGTATTGGTGAATCAGATAGCAACTCAGTACTACCCATCTACCTACCTATCTTGATATAATATAATATTGAATTCTGAACACACTCTGAACTCTAGAATTACAAAAACGGACTTTTCTTCAGACTTATAATTAGTCATTAATAATCTATCCATACTAATTTTTTTTTAAATTAATAATCCATACATAAGTACCTACTAATATAACAAGTTAATCTTATATACCTAGGTAATTACTAATAATAAGCCTGTACAAGAAGTCGCGTCTGTAACTTGCAAATTAAAAGAAACTATCAAGTCGAGGGGACTAATAATCGATAATGAACACAAAAAAACGATTTTTAGAAAAAATGACTGTATATATGTCCGGATTTTACAAATTTTTACTTGCGACGTGGAAAATTCTCAAGTTCTATTACGACTAATTTTTGCTTTCCAGGTAATAAATAACTAGTTTCGTGCTTTCATTGTAAATAAAAATTAATGCTTACGCCGGTAATTTGCAGGTTATGTCTCCACTATCACTGTCGCATCTTTAACGAGTGAATGTAGATAGCGCTATCCCTTTTTCGCCGGCTCGCAACTGTGGCCTCTTAGTAATCCTTCCATACTGATATTATTAATTAATTAAATTTGCATCAAAGTAACTACGTATATGTATTTTTGTTACGTCTTCACGCCTAAACCGCTGGACCGATTTAGATATAATTTGGCATGGAGTAATTGGAGTCCCGGGGCGGGGAAGGATATAGGCTACTTTTTATCCCGGAAAACGCATAATTCCCGCGGGAAAAAGCTAGTAAAATATAAATATTTCAACGAGTTTTTCTGAGTAGACACTTGAAAAAAACCCCATACGTTATAATGATTGTAATTATACAAGTTCCCTCGTCTTAGGTATCAAACGTCAAGTTTTCTCCCAGAAACATTAAATCGGTACCGAACGTGTATCCTTAAGACGGTCGTCAGTCGGCTCAGCGTGGAGTGCCTCTTCGGGTCACAAGAGAGTCTTTTCGCTGAATATTAGTGACAAGTGCTTGTTATTTTTCTCACATTTTCATGTTTTTTTTTTAATGAAAATAAGCCTATATTTTTGGACCACATTAAGGGGCGGGCGGTAAATTCTACACTCGTATAGGCCTCCCACATTTCCTCCTGTACGGCGGCCCTGCACTATCCGCATCTACCGGATTAATGCAACCTTCCCTAATTTAAGCAATCATACATTGTCGATTTTACCTAATAAGTTGCCAATGCATTTTAGAATGAAATTATTTTAAAAATATGACCTATTGATGGCCGTCTTAGGGGTCCGTTTGTAAGGCCAAAACGTTCCCTTCCGAGTTAAAAAGTTGAATAACCCTTATAAATTAATATTATAAACACAAAACACTGTTTCAACTTTCCGGTACGTATTTATTACTAAAAGCTAAGTGTTCATATTTCCATGGTTTGTAAATTTTTGATTGGCCTTATAAGGCTATCATAGGAGCACTGCTGATATTTTAACTGCAATCGAAGAAAAGTAAATTATTTTGTTCTTTAGTACCATGTCAAACCCTTAAATGACAATTTACAGTAAAAAAAAGATAATAATAGGTTATTTACATCAAAATTACCTTTTGCTGTGCGGTCAAATTACAATTTTAGCGTCGATGACCGAAGTCTACGAAGCGAGGGACCTCATAAAAAAAATAGCAACGCGAGAGACTCGTTGCCCCGTCTATGTCGTTGAGTTTCATGGAGCTTAGTCTGAGTGGAAGGAATTTGTCATCACAAGACAATAACTACTTATGACTTTTTAAAAGTTGGCCTTCGAAGGAGCATGGCCTTCCATGGTCCACCCACCTTAACTTTTTTAAAGTTGGCCTTCGAAGGAGCATGGCCTTCCATGGTCCACCCACCTAAACTTTTTTAAAGTTGGCCTTTGAACGAGTATGGCCTTCCATGGTCCACCCACCTTAACTTTTTTAAAGTTAGCCTTCGAAGGAGCATGGCCTTCCATGGTCCACCCACCTTAACTTTTTTTTAAAGTTGGCCTTCGAAGGAGCATGGCCTTCCATGGTCCACCCACCTTAGTCGAGTTAACGATGAAACTTTTCTAACATCAGCCAGAAGATTTTTATGATACCTACTGTTTACAATCAGTGTATATTCTTGCAGATAGAGGTTGATCTAACATCTAGTAAGTAATACTAATAAATGCATACATTAAAACGAAGTAATTAAAATAAGCGCCACTAGTTTGTCCGTGACAGCGAACGAATATCCCGACTCGCTCGGAAATAAAATTGCACCGTGGGCATCAAGTTAAAAGCATTATCCTACAAAAACTAAAGCTCTAACGGACGGAAAAAACCCGTTATTCCTCGTTTGAACGTACCGTCTATTACCGTGTATTCAGGTACTTAATGTAACACATATACATATGTGTTGTTGACATAAGAAAACCCATTACCGAAGCGGCACATCAGATTTACGACTGTTTGCTACCAAAGCTGGGGACTCTTCTAACTTGTGTTTTTCCCTTATGTACGAATCCGGGTTTTTAATTAAAGTTGGCTGTCGTGTTTTATGCACACAAGGGAGTCGTGGGCTTACCTGATTACGACTTTTAATGCGTATCTACCAACGCTTTTGTGTTTATTGCTAACGCAATGTCATCAACGTCTTTTTAAAATAACATATTTGAAAAAGTACTAATTAAACCGCATCTGAAAATAAATAGCTTCTCTGGAATATTAAATTTGTTAATTTCGCGGTTTACTTTTATTATAATTTATTTGAATGTACTTACCAATAAAATTGTAATAGGTATTACATACAAAAGTATTTTTTGATTTTTTTGTAAAGCTTTATTACCTTTTATTAAAAGGCCTTTAGTCAGAGGCCGCTATAAAATAAATCCCCGAAACACGACTTCTCAACTACCTATGACATTTCTGAATATTCTCTATGTCACAGGAAAAAAGGTATATATTTTTGTTATGTATGACAGTTTATGAAGTATCATCCTTGCCAAATGACAAAAACGAAACTCTTATAAGGAAATTCATCACTGTCTGTTTGTTTGCCCGTACGTTTGTTACCTACAGATATTTTATTCTGAGACTATGTGTACTGTACGATTGAAATTTGGCAGGTGGTAGGTAATATGATCCGCTATAAAATGATACAGTACCTACGACTTAGGGTAACCTTCAGTTGAGTACATACATACATGTACCCAACTGAGGAATAAAAAAATAATTGAAGATAACATTTAGCCGCGTTAGCGTATTAATTTGAAATTGAAATTTATTTATTTACCTTTAAATTAATTCTACTAAATCAATAACACTCATTAATCACAAGTGTGACTCTGAATTCAATCATTATTTTTACTCTTAAATAATAAAAATAAGGCTGAGGTCGTCTAAAATGTATGTGTACATTTTAGCGAGTATTTTGCCAAGAAACCCAGCTTTACTTTAACTTCAAACGTTAAGCTGTTCCAAGCCTCATACAGTCTTCTGGACTCTATTAAGATAATTACCTATACTATATTATGATAGGTAGCATAGTGGCTGAAATATATTTAAATCTGTTTACTAAAGACTTACAATTTGATACATATTCCCCCTTAAAGAATCTCTTGAAACACTAAAAATCGCATAGCATGATAGCGATCTGATTTGTTGGTGACTACGTTATATGCGAAAGCTAAGGGAGTGTGAACCCATATTTCCAACCTAATCTGAACTAAAATCCCTCTTTGACTAAGTACTTAATTCACGTTTATTAATCCAAATAAGTACGTTTATGATTTTTATACATATATGATTTCTATTAAAAGCTTAGGTTAAAGCCACCCGGTCTGGAGTAATAGCCTAGCCATCTACAAAGGAAATAACTTCAGACTTTTCTGTTTCATGAATTAGGTATATAAACGAGACATGCGTGCCTCATTTACTAAATAAATAATTTAAATGTCTAAATAGGATCTTGAAAAATGTTGCGAATCACGAGCTCATCTCACTTGCTCGCCTCGCAACTACGTCTTTTATAATATTACCTTTCATTTAAATGATTAACCAAGATTCTTGAAATTACATCAAATTAATGAAATTAAGAGCTTCAAATTATCTGTCTTAGTTCTTTACTAAATTGTAGCACTAAATAACTGCCAACTGCAAACCTCATCCAATCAAGACTGTTTCTAGCTTCGATATTTTACTATCTGATTCGATATCAATCAATTTCATTTACAGACTAATTTTATTAATGGTCCAACGAAGTAAATAATTTGTCGATGGTTGCGTGTTACAAATAAATAAAATATAGCACCTTGGCGAGACATTTATTTTCGTTACTAACAGTTTGTTTACTTACGCTATGATAGCGAGAGAACACGCAACGGATCATTAAAGTGATAACGTTTCATTACAACGGTCAGGTCAGTACTTTGGCCACTGAGCTTTGCTCGGTAGAAAATAGCAGAGAATGTGTTTTGCCAGATGTGAGACCAAGCTAGATCGTTTGTCGTGGCATAAGATTACTTATACTTGCAGAAGCCCGTGACCGCGTGGAAGTTGGTCATAGAGTTCCTGCGGCAAATAAGCGTTTTGCCGGAATAAATAGCTTATTCCCCTTCCCGGGACTCGAACTATGTACTACTACTACTACAACAGCCTATTTGCGTCCCACTGCTGGCCACAGGCCTCCCATAATATTGAGAGGGTTTGGGCTATAGTCCCCACGCGGGCCACGAGCGGATTGGGGACTTCACACACATATTTGAATTACTTTGCAGCTGCGTGTAGGTGCACGAACTATCGCCAAATGAGCGAGCGAAGCGTTTCCTTTTCAACATGACCTAAAATGATGTTTGTTCTAAGTGTCGCATTTCACAACCGATTCTCGTAAAATTTCGTGGCCTAATTTAAAAATGGCGAGCCTAGTTATGTAAAAATGGACTAGCGAGGTCTCTACAGCTCTCAGAGTATAAATTGGTTCAGTGGTTAAAGCGTGAAGAGGTGAAAGACAGACAGACATATAGAGTCGCTTTCGCATTACCGTTACATAAATTTGTTATTCATCGAATGTTTTCAAAATTAGTATACAGTACCTACCTATTCGAAGACTAAATTTTATCGGACGATTTGGTACTCCACTTCCTCTTTCATTTTATTCTATAGCAATGAATTTCACCTAGGTACTTGTTTTGTTACCTCTAAAATTGCATATCTCATATCGATTTCATACGATGACTCGGTGCAATGACCGAAAACCATTTCTGAGTGCCTACTGCGCTTCATTGGCATCCAATACTCCTCCGGACTATTTAGAAGCCTCTCGCAACGAGAGGCGGCCTTGGATAGCGACGTGCTCCATCAAATGCACATCCATTAGATGTAGATTAGATTAACATATCTATCCATTTTTAGTTATCAAGCTGGATCAATTTATAATGTTCTATATAAGTATAAAATTTAAGTAATTTTACTAGCAAGACGGGATTTGATTAGAAGAAGAAGAAGAAGAAACATTTATTCGGTACAAAACACACAACATAACATAAATAACAATAAAATCGAAGAAAACAATAACATTTGCGTGTGATTTGTCACGAAATGGTCCTAGCTCAGCATGTGCTGGCATTGAGGCCAGCGCTGGTCTTCCGCTAGGACCATTTGGTGAGATCGCGGAAAACCACACAGACAAAATATACATATATGAATTTAACATATTCATATTTGTATTTATTTAATTGGATATGAAATAAACTCAATAAAGTAAAAAACTGAACGCAGCTAAAACAAAATAAAAAATAAAAAAACTTGGCAACACCGTGGCAAAAAAAAACTGGATTAGGTAGGATTAATGGATAAATTAAAATGTGTTCTAAGAATTCATTTGAATGGTACATTAATATACGAAGATACCATATTCCTAACTCCAACTTTAAAAAGTAAGTTTGTATACTTCGTTAAAATAGTCTTCATATATGTATGTAACTTTAATAACTAGGCTGAAAAGTCAAGGGTCAAGCAAAACGTTGTGACGATATTTTACCCAGAGAATCAGCTATCGATTCTAAGCATATTTTTTTAGGTTTTTGATTTTTTTCGAGTTTGTAAAAAAATAAATTTTGGTATGGCCGAGTATGGGATTTTTGCCTGAATCCTATACAGTTTTTTTACCATTTCGAAAAAAATAAAAAACCCAAAGAACATGCTTATTAGAATCGATAGCTGATTCTGCGGGTAAAATATCGTCACAACGTTTTGCTTGACCCTATGTCTATGTCTGCTTCATAATGTACAAGGTATACTGAGCGAATAAATCAAAACGCAGGCGGTGAATTTCAAAAGTTCGTGATTTATCATAAGCCGGATTCCCATTCGGCGAGCGGGTGGTCCATTATTCTCAGTCAAAGACACGGCGGTGTGTAACACACGAAAAAATACCTGAGGACTACCCCTAACAAGCAGAATTCATAAACAGGAACCATCCACATAAAGCGCGGTACCGTACTAACAAATTTCGAAATACAAATCTTTTTGAACAGCCCTTGCTTTCATATCTAACAACTCAATCTTTAAAGTATCACGCACGCATTCCAGTAACAAATTGTAACGTTTAAGGATACAAAGAGCCGTGGGTTGTCACTAATGGAGTACCTTCGGTTAAGTCAGGGCCCGTAACGCAGCCGTCATAATAAAAGAGCAGCCACTTAAATTACAACGTATATAAAATATGCGTTACCTTCGGGAAATCTTCTTTGTAACCGGATGTAGTCGGCTTGCGGACCATCAAATAACGAAGGCCCTTGGAGGAAACATGCTGCGCTTTATTCTCGTCAAAAAGGAACCTAAACGAATAGTTCGGTTGCATGCTAGTGATTAACTTCACGTTAGTGGGAACGGCATCACGGAAACTTTGCAGTGAAGTTATTGCACGTCTTTTGTAATACTTAAATTGCAGTCGTTAGGTTTATTCAATTTGAATTTACCACTGAGCTTTTCGGTGAAGGAAAACATCGTGAGGAAACCTGCACGCACCTGCGAAGTAATTCAAAGATGTGTGTGAAGTCCCCAATCCGCACTGGGCCCGCGTGGGGACTATAGCCCAAACCCTCTCGTGATGAGAGGAGGCCTGTGCCCAGCAGTGGGCCGTAAATAGGCTGTTGTAGTAGTAGTAGTAGTCGTTAGGTATTATATTAACGTAGATGGACTCCAGAACTTTTTGGCCCCATCGGCCATCAGTCCTGCGAGCAATGTGCCCCGCCCACTGCCACTTAAGGTTTTCATGCATATAAAATAACTTGTTTCGAATCGTAAAACTTGTACCTAAACGTTGGTTTTTTGGGCAGTA
This sequence comes from Aethes cnicana, assembly GCA_963971205.1. NCBI lineage: Eukaryota > Metazoa > Arthropoda > Insecta > Lepidoptera > Tortricidae > Aethes > Aethes cnicana. The sequence continues at coordinate 6,334,545 of OZ020276.1, read as the reverse complement.
CCTATAGGAGAGCACAAGAGATTTCCCGAAATTTCCCCGGGAACGGAAAAGAATGGGACTTACAGGTTATACCTACCGCGGGACATCGCAAGTGTACATATTTGACTATTTAGGTTCTCTGACTATCTACTAAATGTGGTTCGTTTTATAATTTAATGTAAGTTAATCAACAATCACAAATCTTATCTACTCACAAAAGAGTAAAGGTCACCTGAACGTCTGCTTCTTAAGCTAAATAGAAATTAATCATAACCCTTTAACTTGTTTTGAAATTAACACCATTATCTCCGCATCCCATCAAATTTGAAAAGGGTTATCATTTTTATTACGCTCATAATTATTATTATTTTAGGTTAATTTGATTTGAAGATAAAAGTTACTTGCTTTATTGCATGAGTTTGAAAGTTGAAAGTGCAGCCCGTTCCTCAGGTTTTCGAGCCAAGTTTTAAAGAATTCTTCATCAAGTAATTATGAGAGGTGAGGCAGTTAAAACAAACTTAACAAACGTCATGAATAATATCAACAGCTGTTTATTGCAGGAATTTATGGTCCAACTTCCTGACTCCGACCGAAAATCTCCAGTGAATATCTTGAACAAAGGATTATTGCGTAGTAAAATGTTATTTAATTGTTTATTTTTAATTTAATTACAAGATAAGAAGCTTTTTTAGTTTGCTTGGTAATGTTGACTGCATTTTAAAGGACGCCCACAGAAGTTATGATTGATTGAGCGAAGCTTGTTACAGTCATCACTACAATATAAACGGCTATGGGTAAAAAATGACAATGTGCTCGATTTTTTTATGGATAGGAATAACCTTCCGTATCAAGAGAAAAAAAAACAGAATTTTCCGTGCCGTAGATTTCGCGTAAAAAAAGAAATTGATTTTGTGTTATGACGATTGAAATAAAGGTGTTTCCTTGGTCCAAGTATACAGCACTACTTCTTAAAAAAAAGTGTTGACACTAATTGACGGTGACAGTTCTTGCTTCATTCGTAATAACGTGTTTAAAGCATACGTCGTCGTTCGGGCCTAGCAGAATCGAAAGTCCAAGTAAGCAAAAGCAGACATAAATAAGCTATTTTTCCAATAAAATTGTTAAAACACGTAAAGTTATATTCGTACGAAGGAAGCGAGATCTGTCACCCTCAAATGTCAACACTTTTTTTTTCAGAGACATGTGCTGTGCTTACTTGGACCAAGGAAAACCCGAATTTTTAAATCGTTATAACGCAAAACCGCTTATTTTTTACGCAAAATCAACGGCACGGAAAATTCTGAGTTTTTTTTTCTTGATACGGCAGGTTATTCCTATCATTAAAAAAAAATCGGGCACATTGTCATTTTTTACCCATGGCCAATTCATGGAAATGTTAAAGTTTGTATAATATTAAAATACCTACTTGTACTTGTTTTCTTATGTGTTTAAAATTTTATGTAGGCATCTAAATAAAATACACACACCTAGTGATGTTATGAATATACTCGTACCACAGATACAGATCCTGAATCCTGATATTCTAGCACTGAAAATTATTCATCAAGTAGTTAGGTAAGAATAAATTAAGTAGGCAACTGTTCCAAATTAAAGGCCTTTACCACACAAAAGGAGTTATCCACAGTCCGTAAATTCGCTGACAAAGCGCTATAGTTTCCAGTCCATGTAACGATATCTAATTATATCTTCAGGCTCCAGGTGATCACAATGTCTGCCCGTGAATGGCACTTCCGGCGATATGCCGTTCTATTTCCGGTTCCGTTAAGTGGCCGGAAATGAATTCAAAACACCCTGTATTGCATCCGATCTTGCTGGAGGTAGGTATTGATATAAAAGGTTGGTTTCAATAGGTTTTGTGATTGAACTGAAAGTGGGAACGCTTTTGTAGTTATGCAAAGTGTTAAAATAAGATATAAGTACTTACCTAGTTACTTCTATTACTTAAGTAAAGTAATAGAAGTAACTGAAATTGAAATTTTCATGCATTCTAAATAACTTCTTGGCTTCCGAAGAAAAACTACACTTTCACGACATAGAAAGTAACTCCATTCAAACGTGGATTATAAGATCTTTTTATTTTTTCCCCTAACCAATTTCTCCGAATTAAATGCGCAAACCTCTGCATGTTAGGGAACTTAGAGTCGATAATTCGATTTCGCTTGGCAATCAGCCACGAAAGCATTATTAGGTTCATTTTGATTCACTTCCATTGCTAGTCGGAAGGAACAGGGACGAGATGTTTATCTCACTTTGCTTTCACGTGAGTTTTTATCTCGTTTTCTCATTTTTCCCTTTTCGACAAAACAATAAATTAATAAAAATATTAGTACAATAAAATCGAACACACTATCGTTTTGGCATTAATTGAACTCAATCAATCATTTTCTGCTTTGCCCAAAGGTTTAAATATTAAAGATTGTCTAATGACATTAATTCCGCCTTTGGTATTAGTTTTGACTAATGTTCAATCAAGTTAAAATAAATAAATAAATAAAACTATTTAAATAGTTTATTTTGGAAGGGCCTGGAATACTATTCTTCCGAGAAATTCAAGTTTCATTTGAGTAGATACAACGTATTGTATTTATAGCCCTTCATTAAAATGGATGTTCAATGTTTCCCATCTTGTAAACTCTGAATGACTAAGTATGAATAAATGAGTATGTAGGTGTATGTATATCTGTGTATACATTCTTGGATTAGTTTTTATGTGTAATTAAATATTAATACTTTTTTTCACCATTTAATATTGAACTCTTTCTCAGTTTACATGAAATTATGTACGTACTTCTTTGCTCCTAAGTAAATGTTCTCAGCTTCACCCCAAGTAATTGCAAGTTGACTGATAGAAAAAGCTTGTAGCATTAAGTCCACCTTTTGTACACTGCATTTTTTTTGTTTGTGCAAAAAATAAATAAATGACATAAAACAAACGGTCACACGCGATAATTAATTACTGTGCGCAATGAACTCATTTGCGTTAATCAATATGAATTAATTCGGGTTCACGGTAAACGAAGAACCTATTAAAGTTCAAAGAGCATAAATCAAAATTCCGTTAAACTCTCTCCACAATCAGTTGACTAACTCGGAGTAAATTATGAGACAAAACTGAGCTTTCAACTTGATCTCTCGAGTAAACTCGGAACTATTGTACGGATCGACACGAAGCCGGGGAGTTGACACAACTCCGAAACAAATACAAATACTATTGTCCTGGACAAATACTTTCATTCGAACACGATGTACTTACCTAAACAGTGAAATGAGAATCTTAGGTCATAAAGATGTCATAAATAATTAGACCTATCCTGAAAACCTGATTGCTAATATTTGGATTTTTATAAAAACGACGGTGTTTTTTTTTTTATACTATAGGGGGGCAAAAGAGCAGACGAGCTACTTGATGGGAGGTAGTCATCGTCGCCCATGGACAAGTGCAACACCAGAGGAGTTGCCAATGCGTTGCCGGCCTTTAAGAGCTCTATTCACTCGCTTCTTGAAGACCCCCATGTCATAGCGCGACGGAAACACCTCAGGAGGAAGATCGTCGGTGTTGTTGTTAAGCCGTCGAGGCGATGCGACGACGCAGGTTTCTGAAGCTAAACACTACTCACATGACTTTTTGAATCGAATCTCTTAAGATTCCTCACCCATGAGGAATATAATCAGCAATAGACTTCTTTCGGGTGAAATGAATAATGACGTTTACCATACCCCCCCCCCCCCCACTTTTTTTACCTACACCACTGTCAAAATCTCTTAAACAGAACTCTTCAGAATCTTACTATTGAAATACTTATATTTTTGTTACAGTCGTCATCGATGGATCATTGCCATGTCTATTGATCTAACATGATCTACAGGCTTACTACGCATTTTTCCAGTCCCATATTATCTTCGGCTTACCAGTGTGGGGTAGCTGCGTAGACATTCAACGTTTGTTTAGACTGCAGAAGAAATGTGTGTGTAATCTGAATGGCATAACCAGCAGTCGTGAATCATGCACGACATCATTTAAGGAGTGACGACAAAGAGACTGCCAACGTTATCGGTCCTGTTCGTTATGGAGCTGTGTAAGTCATCTCGTCAGGCGATATCCGCAAAAAAATCCTCCCGCTATAGTTTTACCAGCGATCGGTTGAATGAACACGTTACACGCGCATGATGTCCAACTCCCTTCTGGCCGTTCCGCAATGTTCCGGAAGAGTCCCCGGTACCTATCTGCTAAGGTATATAATGCTTTGCCTTACGAAATTAAATCGTTGTCCTACACGCGATTTCTGGTAGCACTAAAAAAGTACCTAATAAATAAATGTCCATATAATCTTGGTGAATTTTATAGTAACGAATGATTATTTTCTATTATTATTTCTAAATTCCTTTTGTCATTTGATACTGATATTTTAGTTTATTTAATTTATATATAAGTATCTCTTTTATACTGTATTGTGTAAGTTGCTACACCCATTGGGTAAAATTGTATTGATACCAATCTACTGACATGCAATGTACCATCTCTCATGTAAACATACAATTTATGGCAAATAAATAAAATGAAATGAAACGAAACATGAAAATGACCTGCTCCATAATTGTTGTATACGACTTTTACTGTACGTGTAAATGTTCAAGGTATCATATGAAGTACCTAATTTTGAAACAAAGGAATATTATATTATGACTAAGTGAATAACAGAAAATGCACAGGCCAAAAAACCTGAAATTTGGCGAGGGTTCCTTGGGAAGGGAACGGGAAAAATGTGATTGCAAGTTATATCGCGAGAGACGACTTGACTAAATGTTACAAGCAGGTCCTGATATTTCCCTGCAGAAATACTTTAGCCCTGCTTTCCGAGGCGTCGGCTAGATTAACCTCGAACAAAGAGGGCGGTAATCCAGCCGCGTAGAACTTTGTCCGCCTAAAGCGTCGCAATATCTATTACTATTATGCAATTACATTAATGAACCTTCTGAAGGATTTACTTTGTCATTGAATATGCACTTTTGTTATGCATGATTTGTTATAATACTCACAAATATTTTCATTTAATGCAACTTGCTGGACGTTTGGACTTAGTGACTAAATAAAACATCACCGCTATCGGTTTGCACTTGTGTATTCGTATGATTTTGGGGATAAAGTCCACAGTTATTGAAACAATATCACTCTTTTACCTTCATATTAAATATTCTGGCAAACGCTTGGCAGATCTATCCTACTTTATATAGCGTACTTAAAGTTTAAATGCAGTTTACCTCCAGCCAAACAGGTGCTCTATTTATATCCGCGAATATAAATTTTAACTAAGTAGTATTAAGGTTGCTTTATAGTAAACTAGCTTCTGCGACTTCGCCCGCGTGGAATTTGGTTATCGCGTTCCCGCGGGAACTATGCGTTTTTCCGGGATAAAAACTATCTCCATGCCAAATTTAATCTCAATCGGTCCAGCGGTGAAAGCGTGAAGAGCTAACAGACAAACAGACAGAGTTACTTTCGCATTTATAATGTAAGGGTCGCGTAAGGTGTCAAAGAACTGACAGTGTTACATTAAAAAAAGTTACCATGTTAAAAAGATACCTTTTCGTAAAGCTTTCCATGGTATTCCAGTATTAAGTCATGGATTTATAAATGCATTTCCTCAAGACCAAGAAAATTATGCCACGGTATAGAATTAAGGTAGGTATGATTGAATTGTTAAATTATGACTTTTTCTACTACTACTACTACAGCCTATTTGCGTCCCACTGCTGGGCACAGGCCTCCTCTCATCACGAGAGGGTTTGGACTTTTTCGATGAAGTCAAATTAGTATCCAAACATATTCCATCTGTCACTCAATATCGGTTGAAATATTAATACCTAATTATGTAAATCAACTTGAACTTGCTCTCATATCTTAAATTGTTTATCTATTGGACAACCCAACTCAACAAACAGCTTTCCACGAGTCTGTTTTATAACAACAATGAAATTAATGTGTTAGCTTGTTTTTCCTAAAAATGTGAACCAGCCGACATCTCGATTCCTTCATAGCCATGAGAAGCTCGTGGAAAGATGATATAAAATAGACAAACAATTGAAAAAACGAGAGCAAAATAAAAGTTGATTCAACCAAATAATGCTTAATATCAACTTGATTTATTAGGCAACCTCAACTCAAAGAGATGATTTTTTCACGTAACATCATGGTACAAGATCTCGTAACATGTATTCCGGTTGAAATAGTCAGGATACGAGTGATATTTAGGGTAGGTTGATTCAAACCGTTCGTTAAAGTTAACGTTAAATATTTTACTATGGGACAAAATGACGTTGTATGGAATGACAGCTCGGCGGCCATATTTAATGACCACAGGAGCCAGTCAACTATGCTTGAATCAACTTACCCTTAAAGTATCCAATGGAGCTAATAACGGGATCAATGGGGACTATCGTTTCTTTGCTCACCAGTTGGCGCCACTGTAGACTAAGGTCCAGAGGTATATATAGCTGTCAAAGGCGACTTTATAAGATCGGCGCCGAAACAAAGTTTAAAATCTTGAATCTCATTAAGTTTTTTCTCATTAAGTAATTAATTATGAATAACCATCATCATATCGAGTAGCTATGCCGCAATGCTGTGCAGTTCCGTTTTTTCGGAAATATTTTTTTTGTTTCAAAGCGTTCACATTCATCGCCTAATAATCCATATTTGCGATAATTTCACAAAGCTAATCACTTTTCAATAGTTAAATTAAAGAAATTATAATTTATGTCACGAAGCTCGCCAAAACCAGCGAAAAGTGAATGTCATTGGACCTCACGCGACACTAGCGCCTCTAGTGGCAAATTCACACGCGATAGCCCCCATTGATTCAAAATATGGAAGAAATCTGTCGAGTTTTTTTTTTATTCGTTTATGTTCGGCATATTTTTTGTAAATAAATATTTGGAAAGTCGAGGACTCTGAATAGCTTAAATATTTTTGTCAAATAAGTAACATCATCCTGTTCCGTTATCGCCCTTAATCTTTGTAATGCTTAAGTAAATTGATGTACGTGCTTATTTTCCAGTTGCCTGTCATAAAGCTATCCACTTTGCTCGGATATTTTGTACCTAATACGAAGTCCTTTACGGCTAAAGTTTTTACTACGAACACCGCCGAGTAATCCACACAATTTGCTACTCTCGGAAAAATATGTTCCCTTTAATAGCACGTGACGTCATTATCGCTGGATTGCTAAAGAGATTGGATGGATATCCGGGTCGAGTTTTCATCAGCAATGATATAAATAAGGAATCATTAAAACAGATTTTTTTCAAATACTTAGTAGGTATTATTGAAAAAGCACTATCTTGAAATTATATAAAAACTTACCTAAACAATAGGTAATATAATAGTATTTTCTTGGTTATAATTACTAAGATATAAATGTATAAGCACTAAGTGTTTATTGCGTGATCCCGCAATCCATTGACCCATAAAAACTGGAATGCACTTTGCATTCCAGTTTTTATGGGTCAATGTTTTTAAAATTAAATTTATTGGGTTTTATAATTAATCAATAAATACATAATAAAGGATATCAACAGACACAAAAACTTAAATCAAAGAGGTTTAATATATAATGAGATAAAATGCAGTTTTTTTTTCTAAGTTGTCTAAGATACTAAGCCTTTTTTTAATTTCATTTTAACTGTAAAACTATGAGCTTACTTATTACTAACTTGACTTATGGAGATTTAGTAGGGAAATGACTTTAGTGCAACGGCACGGCAAGCAGGTCTTAATGGATAATGGGACGATAAATTGGCTCGCTAACAAGACATTATCAGAATGGCTTTGTTCCGCACTGCAGCTCTGTTTCAAGTTTAATTCGTTAAAAAGCGGATCACGTGTCGTTTTCGGCTTGAAGCGAAATCCAGAATTAAGAAACTAATAACATTTCAATAATTCAGTTAAGAACTCGTCCAGGAGTTATTACCGAGTGAGATTCGAGACAGAGGCTCGAAATTGAGGCGTCAAAATGTAGAATAAAAGCCGTCGGCAATATTCCATCGTTTGACGGGAGTTTAATTCCCGTTTGAAGACGCCACTGACGTCTGGTAATGGTGTTCTCGCTCGTTAGCGCTCCCTTGCCACCGACTCTGTAGTAATCCGATTTCATTGCTAGTTCCGACAAATTTGCGGTCCGTTGAATCGAAT
>OZ020276.1:6133466-6326157 GCA_963971205.1 Aethes cnicana | reverse complement strand
GAAATAAAATCAGTCAAATGCGGAATCGCATATGTAGGATTCCGTACAACTGCGCGTCTCTATGTGATCCCTATCCACAGTTGGTGAAAAAAGTAGGTACCTTATGAGCCTATCAGGCAGGATCGAAGTCGAACAAGATTTTATTGGAAGATAGGAGAAAATTCACATATCGGAATTGGGAATCATCGTCTGTATAGAATTTATTAATTCATCATAAATATGTAGGTACTATTTTTTTTAAACTTCCTTTCCCTTTCCCTGACTAACTTTTTCATACTTCTTTAGCCAGCGACAACGATGAGGCCATTAGAAAAAAAAAACACTGGCAACATGGAACTATTTAGTCATATCATGGACTTGAATGAATATACAAAAAATATTCGAAATTTTAATTAGACTTTTGTTCTATTCGTTCTAATTATGCAACATATAGATACCTAATTTCGCCAGCGTAGTAAGTGCTCTGGTGGTGTATTCGTGAGAGACGTGGAAGTTGAAATTCATTCAAGTGACCGTGGGTTCAAATGCCAAACTCTCCACACTTTTTTTTCTTGTTTTTTATACTTATTGAGTTTTTTCTTCAGTTTTTCTATTTTTTTATTGTTTTGGAGTCAGGAAATCATTTTATTTTATTTTTATAAAACTTTATTGTATTAATGTACGTAAAGAGCGACGTTCGAAAAAATACGTAACTTTCCTGTGTTTTCGCATTAGGAATAAACTTATTGACTGTTTCAGTATTTGTTGTGATGGAGGCTTTAATAATGCGTATTTTGTGAAAATTTCAGGTGTCTAACAATAATGGTTCATTAGATAGAGCGCTTGAAATGAGACGAAGAAAAAAACAGTTACTTGTATGAAGACCCCAATTTATATAGATATATTTTAACTTATTAGTATTTGTTGTGATAGCGGCCACAGAAACACGCATTCTGTGAAAATTTCAAATCTATACCTATTTCCGGACGGACGGACGGACGGACGGAACGGACATCGGAGGCATATTAATAGGGTTCCGTTTTTCACCCTTTGGGTACGGAACCCTAATAAAAATGGACTGAAATAAAAAAAAAAACAATTACTTAATAAATATTTCGTACTGGTCAACACCCGGTGAACTTCGTATCCCCTCAGGTTCCCATATATGTAAATTCATTTTTCTTTTCTTGGATATATATTTTTACCGATCTTTTCTTCTAAACCACTCCCGAATCAAATGAAATAAAACACAAAAGAATCAGCCAAACAAATCGGTTCAGTAGTTCTCGCACCCTAGCCAGACTAACACACGACAATTCATTTTGATATAAATATTTTTCTACTAGTCGGCCGGTTCGGGGCTCGGTGAACTTCGTATCTCCATCACCACGAAGTGAGACGATTCCTATACAAAGTAATTTTTAGAAGAATTAGAAGATTTCAACAGCTCTTGGTGGTAAGAATTTTATTGAGAAAAATAATGACAACATGCAAATTAAAATTTCAATGCTTATCTATATATATTATATTGATAAAGATAAATCACGATTCACGACTGAAACAAAAAACAACTTATGTATCTTGGTAGTGCGCTCTATTAATTAATTTATGTAGAGAATCTATATAGAGTAACAGATTAAATTCTTACTTGATTTCTCAAGATTATTTCACTTTATTTGGAATTTATATACACACATGGACCACTATAAAAATATACATACACAGTATAGTGCTAGCTTCTGCCTGCGACTTCGCCCACGTATTCGGTTGTCGCGTTCCTGCAGGAAATATGTCTTTTTCGGGATAAAAAGTAGCTTATTTCCTCTCCCAGCACTCCCAACTATCTTCATACCAAATTGCATCTAAATCGGTCCTGCGGTTGAAGCGTGAAGAGATAACAGGTACACAGCCAGACAAAGTTGCTTTCGCATTTATAATATTAGTATAGATACTATTACCAACATACTACAGTCATGTAAGGTATGTATATCCAACCAATGCGGCAAAGTATATATGTTTACAGCAACTAACGAATGACGCAGCAATAGAGTCGCTGTATACATATTTTGACGCTTTGGCTGAATACATGTGCATGTACATGATTGCAATGATTAAATAAATAAATAAAAATATATACATATCTTAAAATTAATTCAAAGATGTGCGTGAAGTCCCCAATCCGCACTGGGCCCGCGTGGTGACTATAGCCCGAACCCTCTCGTGGTGAGAGGAGGCCTGTGTCCAGCAGTGGGATGCAAGTAGGCTGTAGTAGTAGTAGATACATATCTTAGCCTTTGACTGTACCTATGGATTTATGGTTCCGTGTGGTGCCGGCAAAGAATTGCACCACCCCCTCTCTTCCCGTGGGTGTCGTAAGAGGCGACTAAGGGATAAACCGGAGGATGGGCAGCAGCGTCCTCCGAGAACTACCTTCATCAAACTGCGGTCGCCAACCCGCCTGCCAAGCGTGGCGACTATGGCAATCCCCCCCAAGGGATCTATATACTTGGGACCAAGAAAGTGCCACAAGCAATGCCCAGACCCCCAGTCCCCGGCGGCCCCGCTATTCCTGGCTCCGGTAGCGGCCATGGTAACGGCGGGGCAGGGGGTGCTAAAGTTAATCCCCGGCAGAGACCCGGCTACCAAAAACGACGACCCTTGGCCCTGGCAACATATAACTGCCGTACACTGCGGACCGACGAAAAGGTACTGGAACTGGAGGAAGAATTGAGCAGGTTACGTTGGGGAATCGTAGGGTTATCAGAAGTCCGGAGAGAGGGGGAGGACATGATAACCCTGAAGTCCGGTAACCTGTTCTATTTCCGGGAGGGCGACCAACAGTCCCAGGGAGGTGTCGGGTTTATCGTCCACAAGTCCCTCGCAAACAATGTGGTGAAGATCGAGAGTGTGTCGACCAGGGTAGCGTGCCTTGTACTCAGAATAACACAACGATATTCGTTGAAGGTTATACAGGTTTACGCTCCGACCTCGACACACTCCGACGATGAGGTGGAGGCTATGTATGAGGACATTTCCAGAGCCATGCATAGCTCCAGAACTCACTTCACAGTTGTTATGGGGGATTTCAACGCGAAACTGGGCAAACAAGACGGTGAAGAGCTGAGAGTGGGGCAATTTGGAGTAGGGCGCAGGAATCACCGGGGCCACCTACTGGCTGGTTTCATGGAGAAGGAGGGACTCTATATGATGAACTCCTTCTTCAAGAAACGTGAGCACAGAAAGTGGACCTGGATGAGCCCTGATGGTGTAACGAGGAATGAGATAGACTTTATCATGTCGACGAGGAAGCAGATATTCGATGATGTCTCAGTGATCAATTCGGTTAAGTCCGGGAGCGATCACCGTATGGTACGAGGCACATTGAATATCCAAGTGAAGCTTGAGAGATCTCGATTGATAAAGTCTACGCTCCGCCCGGCACCGACCCAGCTCCAAAACCCCGAGAGCTTTCAGCTCGAACTCCAAAACCGTTTTGCTTGCCTAGAAAGCGACGTGGACGATTACAACGACGGGTTTGTGGAAGCTGTCCATACGGTTGGGTCCAAGTTCTTCAAGACCCGCCGTACAAGAACTAAGAAAATCTCAGACTCAACCCTAAAGCTCATGGAGGTGAGGCGTGAGATGATTCTGCAGTCTTCAGGTGACGCTAGTCATTATCGGCAGCTCAATAGGCAGATCTCGAAGTCTCTGAAGCGTGATATACGCCGATTCAATACCAACAGTATTGAAAAGGCTATTGAGCGTAACAGAGGCTCGAAGGTGTTTGCCAAAGATCTGTCTATTGGCCAAAGCCAATTGACAAAGCTGAAGACCGAAGACGGCAGGATCGTTTCATCCAAACCGGAGCTGTTGGGAGAAGTCGAGAAGTTCTATGGGCAGTTATACACGACAATCCGAACACCCGTCGCTGATCCAGCTAAAGACCCTAGAGCTAGATTAACCCGACACTATACCGAAGATATCCCGGACGTCAGCCTGTACGAGATTAGTATGGCTCTCAAACAGCTTAAGAACGGCAAATCCCCTGGTGACGACGGAATTACAGCCGAACTCCTGAAGGCGGGTGGTAAACCAGTCCTTAAGGCCCTTCAGACGCTGTTTAATTCCGTCATTCATGAAGGGAGAACGCCGCGAGCATGGAACAGAAGTGTGCTCTTCTTCAAAAAAGGTGATAACACCTTGTTGAAGAATTATAGACCCATCTCACTTCTGAGCCATGTTTACAAGCTGTTTTCGAGAGTCATTACGAACCGTCTCGCGCGCAGGTTTGACGAATTCCAGCCTCCCGAACAAGCCGGTTTCCGAAAGGGCTATAGTACCGTAGACCACATACATGCGTTGCGGCAGGTTGTACAGAAGACCGAAGAGTATAACCTCCCCCTTTGCCTTGCATTTGTAGACTACGAGAAAGCCTTTGATTCGATCGAGACTTGGGCTGTGCTGCAGTCTCTCCAGAGGTGCCAAGTTGACTACCGGTACATCGAAGTGTTGAAGTGTTTGTACGAAAATGCCACCATGTCCGTCCGACTACAGGACCAGACCACGAAGCCTATTCCACTGCAGCGGAGAGTCAGACAAGGAGATGTGATCTCTCCGAAGCTGTTCACCGCTGCATTGGAGGATGCTTTCAAGGTGCTGGACTGGAAAGGTCGAGGCATCAATGTTAATGGCGAGTACATCTCTCACCTTCGATTTGCCGACGATATTGTAGTCATGGCTGAGACCATGGAGGACCTCAGTATTATGCTCGCTGACCTCAGCAGAGATTCCGATCGAGTTGGTCTTAAAATGAACATGGACAAGACGAAAATTATGTCTAATGTCCATGTTGTGCCAACTCCCGTAATAATCGGAGGCTCTGCGCTCAAAGTTGTTGACCATTATGTATACCTAGGACAAACAGTCCAGTTAGGTAGGTCCAACTTCGAGAAAGAGGTCAATCGTCGAATCCGACTCCTCGGCTGGGCAGCGTTCGGGAAGCTTCGCAGTGTCTTTTCGTCCAAATTACCGCAGTGTCTCAAGTCGAAAGTCTTCGACCAGTGTGTGTTGCCAGTGATGACTTATGGTTCCGAGACGTGGGCGCTTACGATGGGCCTCATAAGAAGGCTCAAAGTCACTCAGAGGGCAATGGAGAGGGCTATGCTCGGGGTTTCTCTGCGTGATAGAATCAGAAATGAGGATATCCGCAGTAGAACTAGGGTCACCGACATAGCCCGAAGAATTGCGAGCCTTAAGTGGCAGTGGGCGGGGCACATTGCTCGCAGGACTGATGGCCGATGGGGCCGGAAAGTTCTCGAGTGGCGCCCGCGAACCGGGAGACGAGCTGTCGGTAGGCCTCCAACAAGATGGAGCGACGACCTCGTGAAGGTTGCGGGAAACCGGTGGAAGCAAGTAGCACAGGACCGGTCTGAGTGGCGAGCCTTGGGGGAGGCCTATGTCCAGCAGTGGACGTCTTTCGGCTGAAATGATGATGATGATGATGATGATGATGATGATGATGGATTTATGAAAACTGCTTTACAGACGGTCAAAATGATTTTGCCATGAAGTATAATTCGCTTCTATATATTTCTCTTCTATTCGATAGATGTGGTGTGAATCGTACAAAATTCATACCAAAGGTCACTGAAAAGTGACCCAGTAAAGTATTTGGATTTGACGTCATAATGCATAAATAAGGTTAAATGTAAATAAATTAACATTTCAACGGATGAGTCGATGACATTTAAGAATAACTTTCGGAATGAATAATTTAAGCATTTCTGCAAAATAAACCAAACCGATTAGCATGAATCATACATTATTTAAATTTCTTACACGTGTAGCATGTCGAGAACCTGACTTTCTGTTCAGTGGTTTATTGCCCTGATCGCGATTGTGTCGTTGCTCGAACTTTGGGTGTTTAATTTTAACTGTTTTACGTAATTATAAAAAAAACTGCTTTAAACTCCGGTGGACTGCGATGTCGATGACAAGTTCACTATATTCCCAGTAGTCAGCTCCCTGTAGAATTTTCGTAGTAGACCTCAGTGCGAAGTAATAGAAAAAAAAACAAAGTAGTCCGCCCCGGCGTTGCCATCTCGTTCTCGATGCGGCATTGGTATCGCGGGAGCGGACTGCGGACTACCTACTGGGTTCGCACTACGGACGGGCTGCGGACTTCAGTGCGGAATGGACTACCGGGAATAGGCCAACTTGTTTGGACTGTCAATTGACCATAAACAGTGCGAATGCACAGTTCATTTTCGTGCAGCAAAAGTACCAGTTCTCTTTTGGATCGCAAACCAAGTGGAATTCACAGTGCAGTGAGCACTTCGAAACAAATTAAAATGGCATAAGTTACGATAAAAAAAACCTTTACAATACATATATAAAAACAATGAAAGACCTCTTCAAATTTTCCTGAAAAATAGCAATAATGTTGTTAAAAAAACTAATATTTTAATGCCAACACAAGGTACCCGTGCCCCCTCTCTTCTATTTGTTTGTTCTATGGGAGCGCGACACGCGCGGGGTATCCGCGGGGCGCGGGCGGGGTAAGCGGGGCGCGGGGGGCGGCAGCTGCGTCTACTCCGACCGGTCGCCCGCTTCAAAACTGCCGCCATCATTACTAGCCGACGCAAGTGAAACTCAACTTTACAGTAATGCAACATGATATAATATCGATTGGTTTATATTTCCAAACTTGCTACAATACAAAAATAATACCATTGAAAATAGAATCTTATTTGGATACTGTCATAGTCCTTTTGCAACTGCTATATAGGTTTAAAAAGTGCTCTCCAAATTTGAACGTGTAATCTTGGTAGAGTTCGCACCTGCCTCGCTGAATCTGGATATAGTGACCGACAGTCACGTAATGTGGTATGTTTGTTCACTGCAATTGCACAGTTACAGTAAACAGAATAAGTTTTATTTTTATGTGACCTAGGTCGTCCCCGGTTTGAGTCTGGGTCAAGTCTGGTTGAACATAATAGATTGTTGCCTATATTTGGGTGCTACGATTCTAATGCATATCATGTTAGGCGGCTGCTAAAAATTGGAAAACTATTTAAATGTTATCTACGTTTTAATTTATGTTTGGAATTTGGTGAGGCGCTTAATAAATCTAGAAAGGTTGCTATTATTTTTATACTAAGTACCTACTTTTTAGTTTTTGTCAGCATAAAAGTACATCACAAATTAATAAACATTGTTTCCAATATGCTTCGAATAAAGTAAATTATCCACATTTTTTAAACACGAACAATACGAACATGCCGCGGTTTTTATGCCGCGTACACACCGCGCCAACGAAGGGTTCGTTGGCCCGGTATGGACGGGCCAACGAACGTTCGTTGGCGTGTGCCGGCGATCCGAAGCGAGGCGGCAACATCAAGAATTCGACCATTCGATCGAATCCGAACGGAGGGACGGTCGCCGAACGGCTAACGAACGAACGGTCCGATTTACGATAATTTGCATCTTTCTTTGATATTTTAGATCCAATATTATTAAACAACCATTCAGAATATAGAGAAGACATTCATCTAAAATTGACAAATAAACCATATTATTTTCTCTGTGTAAGTCTGCAATCATTAAACGTCTACTACATTTCTATTTTTGAAATATGTGGTTGCCACACCATCTCCACTTTAGTTAATTTTTCTTGTCCTGGCTAACTCAGTAGATATTAGATATGTCGGAGAATGGCACTGAGCATCAGGAATTTCCTTGTCTGTGGGCATTTCGTATAGGTATTCAGCTACTGGGTTCCTCGAGATATAAGAATAGTTCAATTACGATCTTCAGTAGTTTAATTACACTAATTACAATCACCATTAAGAGACACTGTCTTCAATAGGTAGTCCAATAATAATCCAACAATAACTAATTACAATAATCAAATCGTGTGCGTCCGCGCACGACGGGAGCCTATGGAATCTCTCTGGGATCTGTCGTCCTTTTCCTAGCGACGCCTCTCGGGCAGCACTCAAGTGGATTTCGCGTCAAGCTGGAGTCGTGTCTTCAACCACGGGTTCCCGATAGATATATAAAACTAGCAATTACTTAAGTATAATTATTTCGTCGTGGGTCATGATCATATTGATTTGGACATTGGGGATGAAAGCAGGAATTAGGTGCCAACGATCGTTGGCGATCACGTCAAATCTATGTGGACGTACAATACCAACGAAGGCCAACTCACATGCGGAGCCAACGATCGTTGGCCTTCGTTGGCCCGGTGTGTACGCGGCATTATACAAATCATGTGTTTGGTCACGTTTTGTTAAGTTGGCTAACCTGAATTACGCAGTAAATTCATCAAGATCATGTTATTATACCCTGTTCGCGTTAAGAAAATAGTGACTCATCACCGACTGCCGGCCAAGCCACGCCCCCTAGCCAATTAGAACGCTAGAAATTAGTAAGGCGAGTTCACAGTGCTCAGTTGCAGTCAGACCTTCGAAGAGATCGGTTGTGTTGTGAGCAAAAAGAAACTAATATATTATGTATATACGTCATGGAATACGCAGAACAAAATTCATTTGTAATAAATGTAAGGGACGAATCTAGCGATAGTGATTAGCGATTTCAGTACTTAGTTTTAAGACAATTTTGTATTTTTATTTATTTTAGTATTTATTTTTTTACCATTTGTTGAAATGTGTTACTCTACTAATATAGCGTTTAAGTTGACATTAAAAAATACTAATATTAGTTTAAATTGACATTTTTAATTATTAATTATAATGAATATTTTATAACATGTGTAAATCACTGATATTTTATTATTTTTCTATTACACTTATTTAAGGATTTGAAAAAAATGTTTAATTTCTCTCCATTATGAATACGCCCTTACCCTGCAGTTGCACTGATGAGTCACTATTTTCTTAACGCGAACGGGGTATAGGTCGTACCTTTGTTTTGTGGCTGTACTGGCGTTAGCCGCTCGATACTGTAGCAAGTCTGTGGAACTGAGTGCATAAAAAAAAGAAAACGTCAATGTCAAGTTAGGCTTCCACTACTTTTACATTCCATTCCAATTTTTTATATTGTATTGCAATAAAAACTCATTAGGTTCCGCATCTTAAAAAGAATTCAAACATTTGGCTATAGGCCGGCGTACAAGTAAGTTGTCTTGAACACCACACATTTTGTTTCCGTAATGACTGGGTTGTTCGATCGGCCTTGAGATTATTCGCTAAGAACACGGTGTTTTGTTTAGCTTATCTCTGATTCAGCGGAACATTACTGTATTTATACTTATTTCATTATTTTAGAGTTTGATGGATCCTTGGGGCAGCGAAATCGTAGAAGAAGCTGTAGTTTCTCCAAAGTTCGAAGACGACTTTTTGCCCGCGCAAGATTCCCAGAAATTATCCGACTCTGCCGAATATCTTGCTGTCTTAGGTAGTTATCATGATTGTATCTACTCGTTTAATTACTGACGCTATTAGTTTCGAAACTTGTTCATATTGCATCATATAAATGCAACAATAGGTAACCAAAATTGCAACAGCAACAGATTCTAGAGTTTCATTCAGTCATTTGACACCGCCGCCTGTGTCGCTCGAACTAGAGTGGTTTTCGCCAGTTAGTAGTTCAGCTTTCCCTCACGAGAAGACATTTAAATTGTAACATTTATTTCTTGTTGCAGAGAAAAAATTAAAGTTGATCAGGTCTAAAAACAAGGTGGTCGAAAATCTGTCGGCATATCGTTCGGACTGCATCGAGCGGTTGATGCGCGAGGGCTGCGATTTGGACCCCGTCATCGGCGACACCGAGGAAGACAAGCTCATCGAAGAAGATCCCCAGTAACAACCTTGTAAGTAACCATGGCGTCATCATCGTCCAACAGTGTTGACTTGTCCGGCCCGACGTATTGCGTGCTCACCGGTGCCTCGCAGGGCATTGGTCGAGCCCTCGCTGTAGAGGTGTCCAAGCTGCTCGGCCCCAACTCCCTGATGCTGCTCCTGGCGCGCAACAAGGAGGAGCTGGCAGTCACAGCGGGGCTCTGTGAATCGGACAAGGTGAAGGTCTTGATCTATGCCATTGATTTATCAAAAGCATCAATCCAGGACATGAATGATGTTTTGAACACGTCTCTAGATGGCAGAAATGTTACTGATTTCACAGCATCTCTGATTTTCCACAATGTGGGGTCCCTCGGCAATCTGGCCGTGGAGACATTCCGCATGGAGGATGTGAATGAACTGAGGGAGTACTTTGATCTCAATGTGTTCAAGGTCATTGCCTTAAACACCCAGTTCCTCAAGATCTTCCAAGAGGTTGAGGACAGGATTGTCGTTGTGAACATAACATCACTCTGTGCCATAAAGCCAATGGGTGGCATGGCATACTACTGTAGTGGAAAAGCAGCTCGTGAAATGTATTTCAAGGTCCTTGCCGAAGAGAAAAAGCACATCAGGGTGCTTAATTATTCTCCCGGGCCTGTTAAGACGGCTATGATTGATCATGTCTTGTCTGAGGCGGTTAATGATAATCTGAGAGATGTTTTCAACTCTTTTAAGAACCAGGGTACTCTGCTGAAGCCCGAGGCGACGGCTATGAAGTGTATGCGTGTGCTGCAAGCGGGGAACTTTACTCCCGGAGAGCATGTTGATTATTTTGATGATGAATAAACTTTGATTTCAACTTGTAAGTATCATCTTTAGTTGAAAATCACTTCATTAAATTCATTTAAATCAGTCACAAAGAGCGGAGCAGGAGTCATACACAGCTTCTCCTTTTACTCATAAGAAAGACTTTTTGTATTGAATGTTCTTCTGTACACTTACATTCTTTGTAACACATCTTCAACTCACAAGGGTTGCAATCTATTATTTGTTATTATTATTAAAATTGGTGCGCCTTATGTGCTAATCTGGATCAAGTGCACTGTGTTGACAGACTAGTTTTTGGGGTAACCTGCATATTTAACACTAGCATTAAATGTTAACTGCTCTCTTACGCCTAAATAAATGTACGGACTTGTAGCTTTCTTACTATCCCGTGCCAAGTGTATTTAGATTAGTGCTATATCAATATTGCTATAGATACAATACATATCTCTTTAGATCTGATAGAGAATTCTGATTTTTTCCCCTAGTGTAAGAATAGGTTTAGTTCCTAATTTCAGATGGTTATCACACAGAACAGATGTTTAAAATTGTTTTTGAAATTTTGATGTTACACTTGTTATGCTTAGTTTATAGTTTAATGGACCCTGTTGGGCACAGCAATTGTGAATTAAAAGCTAGCTATAAGTGCTTGCAAATAGGGTTCTGATGACAATACAATGAAAAATTTGTGAAATACCAAATTGTTTTTGATATAGCAGAGAAATTACTTGCTAATTATTGATGTTATCAAAAAAAACACCATAGAAGTACTTACCATGCTACTAAATATTGAAGGGGTCAAGTTTTGAGGAATTTCTTAAAATTCCTGATATTTCATAATTGTGTATTTTCTCTCTGCATATTCAATATTCTGCAACATAGGTATAAAAAATCGTTTACATTCCATGTATGTGTACTTATGAATGCAATTCATATAATAAACGCTTGAAACTAACTGTGTTTTCATACCCTGATTAACATTTTGTTTTATATGAGTTACATTCATATTTATTTTATCTATGAACTCTTGACTCTCTTATCTTTTTTAAACTATATGGGCATATTTTGATCCTCATACTATCTCATGGCCTCATCATGCTTAAACTAATTTAAGTGATTAACATATAAGTTTAACACAATAGTATCCCTTAATATTCATATGAAAGATTATGTAAGTAAATAGTAGATTTCAAACAAGTATTAGTTACTGATGCGACCAATACACGAATTTTACTAAAATTCGTGTAGCCCAGAGTTGAGGATGGAGTGAAGTCGCGAAGGCCGCGGGAACCTAGTGGATGCAAGTGGCACAGGACCGGTCTGAGTGGTGAGCCTTAGTCTAGTAGGTTAGTGTTGGAGCATGGCAGAAAGACAGAACCCCTTTTCAATCCTAATTTTGTGAATAAAAATTAGGCTATCTTCTTCCCAGAGCCCATATCTATACCAAATTTCATCTAAACCGGTTCAACGAATTCATTTAGGTATTATATTAGTATGGATACTTAATAATAAGATCTACGGTAAAGGCAGCAGATAAAATATCGCCAGAGTTAGCAAAACAAATATCTACCTACTTTGCAAATAGCTCCTCAAATGATAGTGTTACAAAGTTATCGCACAAAGCAGGACGGGTTCAAAATGTTAGGTATTTTGCATAATACTTAATAGTACTAAGTAATTATGTAACCGTCTTAGAGCCCATATATTTTGTCATATCATCATTTCAGCCGAAAGACGTCCACTGCTGGACATAGGCCTCCCCCAAGGCTCGCCACTCCGACCGGTCCTGTGCTACTTACTTCCACCGGTTTCCCGCGACTTTCACGAGGTCGTCGCTCTATGTTGTTGGAGGCCTACCGACAGCTCGTCTCCCGGTTCGCGGACGCCACTCGAGAACTTTCCGGCCCCATCGGCCATCAGCCCTGCGAGCAATGTGCCCCGCCCACTGCCACTTAAGGTTCGCAATTATTCGGGCTATGTCGCTATGTGTATGGGCGCTCACGATTTTGTCATATATTGTTTGCAAAACAAAGTTAAGCAAAACGTGACGATATTTTACCCACAGAATCGGCTATCGATTCTAAGCATGTTTTTAGTTTTTTTTTCGAGTTGGTAATAAAGTATGGGATTCAGGTATCGCTCACACCATCAATCCTCATCACCAATCATTTTTTTACCAACTTGAAAGAAATTAGAAACCTTAAAAACATGCTTAGAATCGATAGCTGATACTGTGGTTGAAATATTGTCATAAGCATAACTCATAACGTTTTGCTTGACCCTATATAATATTTAGTTGACGTATCTGCTATGAAAGTACCTAGGTATATAAGTTAAATGCATTGAACTATAACATATGACGAACGGTGCCTAACAGAATATGTCAAAATATATGGAGCAAACTGTCATTAGAAAATACGTTTCAATATGCTAATAACGCCTCTTTACAATATGTGCCAAGATAAATATGTTATACAAAAGTAAACCTAACACTATAAGACTTAAGTGTCAAATTTACTGAGCTCCAAACGGGTGCCCGAGTTGTTCAGGCACCCGTTTCGACGGGCCATTTTTCATCGGCTGATTGTGAATCCTTACTTATAATATATCAATAGGGATGACGATAGGGTGAAGATATCGAAATTCTTATTAGTCCGTCAATCAGGTAATAAAAAAATATTAGATACGTATTTTTTGTTTTATCAAATTAACAAAGAATGACTAAGTTAAAACGCATTAAAGTTGGAGAGTGGGGGCTAACTACGTCACCGTTAGGTATAAATCGTACCTAACCGTGACGTCACGCGACATTTCAACTCAATATATCTCCGTATAAGTTTGATTACGTGAAAAAAGAAAAAATACGTGTCCAATGCTTTTCAATAATGATCCTAAGGAAAAAAAAGTTGTCGTCATCCCTATTGTTAAATGACAGTATACAATCTTGGCTGCTAAGTATGTCTATCTATCGGTGGCGCCTCCTTGTGCCAAGTTCTGTGAACAGATAATAGTTTCTAAACCAGTTTGTATAGGTAGTCTCCACGTTTATCGACATAGAGTTGACGTTGACGACAGCTCTAGAGCCGTAGAAAAAGAGCTTCTATGTCCCTGCCATAACAGTTATAAACCGACATGGTTGGACTTTGCTAAAAGATGCATTCTAAAGTGAAAAAACACGATAGGAAGAAAACTATAGAAACTGAAATTAGGTACTTTTAAAACCAATGTTAAAAACTATGAAACAGAATATAAGATACCACTGACTGGGCTTTTGATGGAAAACATAGTGAGGAAACCTACAGGTGTCTGCGAAGTACCTAATTCAAAGGTGTTTGTAAATGTACTAGGTATCTACTTATAACCCAAAGTACTCGAACCCACTCGTTAAGGGGGGCGGCTTGTGCCAATCACCGGGCCGTAAATACCCTAGTCTGTTGTGGTATTAGTGGGACAGTACCCTAAACGAACCATGCTTTTGCTTTTACGCGTATATATATATTTTTTAGGCGTATATATATAGGGGTAGTGGAGTGGGTGGGCCGCGATGCCCATCCCATAGGGTCTAGCGTCGACCCTGTGGTGGTGGGTTACAGATTCGACGAAATTTCAGGATGGACGCCTAGATAACTTCAACCATGCCACCACAACAGTCTATTGACGACCCACTGCTGGGCACAGGCCTCATCACGAGAGGGAGAGTATTAGATAACTTGCTTGACACATAAATAAATCAAATCAAATAATTATGTCCAGGCAGAAACCCCTGAGAAACCCACAAGCCCGCTGGGTCAGTTTTTTTTTTAATGAAATGCAGAGTCCTTTTCGCTGCTGTAAAGTTGACGCCCTCTCCGCAGACGATGCAGCAATGACGGGCCGCAAGAGTCTGTTCATGTTTCTGATGGGGCTGGCGTGGAAATGCCGCTTCAGCATGCCGCTGCTGCTGAGCGGCTCGGTAGCCGCGCTCGGCCACGCATGGATGTTCCAGATTCGCGTGCACACCGTCCACCGGCTGCACGAGAATGAGGTACTGTTTGTACATGTGGTGCACGGGATTACCGCCTCTATAAGCAACAAGGACCAACGGCCGAAAGACTAGGTATAGGTACCTACTTATCAATAAATCTGCGGGATCGGTTTATACGAGACTGTATACTTACTAACCCTGTATACTTGTTTATGTCACTTCATGAAACGGTCACCTGTGGTTTCTTATGATTCGGTTGTAGCGTTCCCACGGAAACTATGAATTTTTTTCAGGATAAAAAGTACCTCGCCTTTGTCTGCCTCCGGGACTCTACTATCTCCAATTCTCCATTTCAAATTCCATCTAATTCTTGGTTGCCAACTTAGTCTTATTTGTTGTGCCTTGGAAGCCTATCACACTTCTAATCACACTTAACACCACCACCACTACAGCCTATTTACGGACCACTGCTGGGCACAGACCTCTCATTAAGAGAGGGTTTGGGCTATAGTCCCCACGCGGGCCCAGTGCGGATTGGGGACTTCACACACATCCCTGAATTACTTCACAGATGCGTGCAGGTTTCCTCGCGAGTTTTTCCTTCACCGAAAAGCTCGGTGGTAAATTCAAATTGAATTTAGGACAAACAATTTCAGAGGTGCGAGTCGGATTCGAACCCCCGACCTACCGCCTCATGCAGAGGATGAGGCGGTAGGTCAACCATTCAAATTCAAATTCAATCATTTATTCAGCAAATTGGCCACATAGGGGCACTTTTACACGTCAGAAATAGTACATTATTGCCGTGGCCGGGAAAGTAGGTCTTTGCAGGCTGAGTACTGGTTTAAAGGGCCGAGGCTTCGCCGAGGCCCTTTAATATGTACGAAGCCTGCAAAGCCTTTCACGTGCCGAGGCTTATATAGTGCTTTTCTCAAAAATGAAAAAAAATCTTGATATTAGGTATTCATAATACAGCATTGACACGCACGCAAAGGTAGTCAAGTACTTACAACAAATCCAATGGAACGCCAGTCTTCTTTCGTATTCACCGATATTTGACTTTAACAGACACACTAACACGACAAGTTAAAAACTCGCATGTAGATTTCTCGTTTTTTATAAAAATTAAGACCTTTTATCAATTTTTAAACCAAACTAGTAAACTATTTTCATGAAATTTAGCTAAATAAATCTGATACAAGACAAGAACTCCCGCTCTTTATGGGTCGTTCTTTTTTTAAATTCCGTTCTGAAATACATTGCGCTGTTTCAGACACGGATAAAAACGTTTGGTTTCGCGTCAATTGACAGATACAGAACATGCAGACTTGGCTGTTTGGGAATTCCTTCGCGTATTTATCAGTTTAAAAAAAAAGTACCTGTACGATAATGAAATTTCATACAACATTCCCTGCGCTTATACATGCCGCGGAAGTAAATTCATACGAATTTCCGGGGCATGCAGTTGAGTTTTTTTTTTTTTTTTTTGACTGATTGTCAATGACGCACTTTGCGGTTTGACAGAAAGCAGACAATGACGAGTTTCCCCGCCATTTTTGAGAAAAAGAATTTACCAGCGCTTCCTAGACCCATTGCTTGAGAAGAAGCGCCGCAACAAACTCAAACAGAAGGCCTTTTTTTCAACTAGGCTACCACCGCTCTTTTAATCATACTTACGAGGTTTATTTTTCGTTCCAGCTGGCGTATTACGACGATGACGATGATGCTGACGACAACGGATCATGGGAGACAGAATCCACAGACTCCTGGGAAACCATAGTTGAGGAGGTCGCTTACGGCTAGGGTATTCCTTAAACTGTACTGTATACCTACCATAGAAAAAGCAAGGTAAACCTAGGAGGACTAGGTACCTTCATACAAGTCTAAATACCAAATAAATGTTAAATGCGTTAATAGATGTCGCTGCCTCAGGTCATCATCATCATTTCAGCCGATAGACGTCCACTGCTGGACATAGGCCTACCCCAAGGCGCGCCACTCAGACTAGTCCTGTGCCACTCGCATCCACGACCTTTACAAGGTCGTTACTCCATCTTGTTGGAGGCCTACCGACAGCTCGTCTCCCGGTTCGCGGGCGCCACTCCAGAACTTTCTGGCCCCATCGGCCATCAGTCCTGCGAGCAATGTGCCTCGCCCACTGCCACTTAAGGCTCGCAATTCTTCGGGCTATGTAAAAAAATTAACTCCATGAGCAATATCCGGGGGCGTTGGCCTCCATAGGCCTCGGCCACGTCGTTCGCCAGGAAATACATATCCAGCCTCTCGCAGTATCCCGTCCAGATCCCGGCTTTTAAATCAAATTCTTGTATTTTCCCAACCCTTTTTTTATGTAGATACTTGGCTCTCATCAAAAATTGATAGATTTTTTTCCACCTCGTTCGTGTTGTTTAAATAGGATTAGAAGACGTAACTTCACGATTTTTTTTTCATCAAACCGATTTCATGAACTCTTTTTTACGAAATAGCAGTTTTTTAAGTATATAGTGAATATTAACATATATTTTACTCGCCTTACAAAATTGAAGTTTTAGTTTAAATACTGTTTAAATAAAGTCAATTTAGGTCTTGTCAGCGCCTTAAAACTAAATCTAAAGATGCCAAAGCAGATGTTCAATGAATAACGACATCGGTAAACTTGGAGTTGTCAACTTGAGCCTTAAGACGTTACGCGTAATGTTCAGATTTCCATAACTTCGCCACAATATTATTGTAATGTACCCGGTTTATTTTTGATGGATTTATATTTTGTATGTGCGTTATTTTATAGCCCTTAAGTAGGCTGATAATTTACCATTTTATTTTCAACCTTGGTGAACTCATAATAAGGTATATACTTACAGTATGTAATGTAACCTGGGGGTTTGTTACGATTTCGTTTTTAGTAATATTATCGTTAATTGTTATGTAATCAACGTAAAACACAAGAAACGTTATTTCATACAACTTTTACTGCCACAAACCGAAGGGAACTTTTTGTTTTAGTAAGTACTTTCTGTCTGTCACTGCATCACCTTTTTTGACAAAGATATGTACCGTATAGTATCATTCGTTGTACATATTTTGTACTATGCAATACGAGTACATACTCGTATTGCATAGTATACAGTAGCATGTGTACATAAAGCTACGTTGCAGTGAAAAGGAACCCTCTCCGCTTATGAGTACTCGAACGTTGTACGAGATAGGGTTCCTTTTTTCTGCAGCTAACTGTACAATACATGAATCATTTCAGAAGAAGAACGTTTCTTTTCCAAAATTTGAGGACCATTTGATTTTCTTTTTCTGTGTAGTAAGTTTCAAGAATATGTTAAATTTGAAGAAGACAAGAAATCTGTTAAAGTATTATTATTAATCGGGCCGCCACAGACATACCCATTGAAAATGTTATCCGTGGTTAACATTTTATGTTAGCTCATCGTTTGGCACCAACCAAGGCAAAAAGTTCCTACATATTGTATTTTAAGTATACCATTTTAAACCTTATTGTAATGCCATAAAATCATTATGTTACCTTAGGCTTTGGTTGCCAACTGACATTTCTTACCAGTTGAAACCATGTAAGCTTATAACACATAATGTATTGTAAAATAATAACCTTAACATGTGGTAACACGGCCGTGTAAATTGTTTTTCCAGATATGTACTTATAAGATCGGGCTGTGGATAGCATTTGAAAAAATATTAAAATGATTTGTGTAGAAATAATGTGTTGTTTTTTTTCGAGTGTTTGGCATACACTGATCTAAATGATTTTGGAAGCTAATGTAAAAAATATAATTGGTTATTACTCCAAATTTTCATCAAAAAGCATTGTAAAAAAATACTACACAAAATGAGCTGTATTTTATCAACTTACTCTAACTTAAAAAGACAGTTTTATCGAGGATCTAACATAAAAAAAAATGAATATAACCTTCAAATGTTAGCTTAAATAAATCCTAATATTTTCCTATTTATGATTTAAAAGAATAAGTAATTCCCGTAGGGTTGGAACAGATCTGGTCCGTGGTCTGGCTGCTTTCGGAGTCAGACGAGCAGTGGTTCGTGCGGCGGTACGGAGACCACTGCACGTGCGTGAAACGGATTCTGAAAAAAAAAAAACATTTGGGCGCCATTTGTAGTGAAAATTACCGGGCATCAAAATCGCTTTCTACACTTCGCCTCATCATGTCAGGCGAACGATATCCATCGCTAGGGTAAGGTCCTCCCCCAAGGCTCGCTACTCTGACTTTTCATCTATTAATATTTAATGGAGTAAGTTCCTAACGATAGCCGGTGAAATACTGGCACAGAGGCATTCCATCTTAGGCCTCAGGGCAGGCACAGGCAACGCATTCTGTGTGCACGTATTCTTGTTACACAGCCTACCATGAACTGAAGAAACTGCAAAAGTCACCTGTGCGCGCACCCGCTTAAGTGCGTCCAAGACTGGAGCGTTTCCATTAGCACCTATCAAAGACAATGTCATACAATTTAATTCTACTTTAGTCCTACCTCTTGGCGAGCTTACGGAAGATCTTCTCCTTGCAGACGAAGATGAGGAAGATGGCGACGCCCATCAGCAGGTTGTACGCGTCCGTGAGGTACCACACGCGGGACCGCGGCCACAGGAAACTGGCTACTTCCAGCACCCAGCTCACTCCCATCACGACTGACAGCTTCAGGTATAGCACGAATCTGTAGAGGCCAAAAATATTAAAGACCAAGGCCTATTTAAGAAGCTGGGACTTAAGTCCAGAAAGAGGCAAAGATTGGTGTGAAGTCTCCACCCCACAGTGGTATTGTATGTCCACCACCACCACCACAACAGCCTATTGACGTCCCACTGCTGGGCACAGGCTACCTCTCATCACGAGATGGTTTGGGCTATAGTCCGCACCCGGGACTTCACGTACATCTTTGAATTACTTCTCAGATGCGTGCAGGTTCACTCTCGATGTTTTCCTTCGCCGAAAAGCTCAGTGGGAAAATTCAAATTGATTTTCGCACTTAATAATTTCAGAGGTGCGAGCCGGATTCGAAACCCCGACCCTCTGCATGAGAGGCAATAGGTCAAACCTAGGCTACCACGGCTTCTTATTGATTCGGCTTCGGATTGTATTGTAGGTTACTTATGTAAAATCTATAAGCATTACTAGCTGATCCGCCTTAGAATTTTTTATTGGGTATGAAAAATAGCTTACGTCCTATTCTCAGACTTACTGAACATAAGTAGTAGGTATTCGCCGATTCTGGAACACGGGGTGGGCGGGTCCGTGGGGTGAAATTGGGCGGTAGGCGGACCACCATCCCCTAAAAAAAAAAAAAAAAAAAAAAAAAAAAAAAAAAAAAAAAAAAAAAAAAAAAAAAAAAAAAAAAAAAAAAAAAAAAAAAAAAAAAAAAAAAAAAAAAAGGCCCCCACTTGGAACGTTTGGGATAGGTCTCAGGACTCTCAGATAGCTCGGTTACGACTTACACGATGTGCTATATCTTCACAAAAAAATCCAACCCCTTATCTAGACCACCGACCCTTTTCTATTGTCTATCCATGCTCGGTTGCTATTGTTTACCATTTCAATCCTTACCTGATCCGCGGACCCTTTTCTATTGTGTGTTCGTGCTCTCGGTTGCTATTGTTTGCCATTTCAAAGCGTACCTGACCCACCGATCCTTTTCTATTGTCTACTCGAGCTCACTTTTAATTGTCCTCTCAACAATTTGATGAATACCTAAACTATTTCTATACTACTGCCACTTTGGTTTTAATTGATCATAGTTCTAACCTAACCTAACCTATGCTACAGAAGTCTCTACAATTCTGAGGAGATTCCGTGTTTGGAACGTTGTCCTAATATCATGTAATTTAATAAATGCGCCAGTTTGGTTTTAATTGATCACAGTTCTAACCTAACCTAACCTATGCTACAGAACTCACTACAAATCTGAGGAGATTCCGTGTTTGGAACGTTGTTCTAATTATCATGTAATTTAATAAATATCCAAGTAGTTATTGCCTAAATATATTTTATAACTTGTGTTAGCGTATGTGTTTATAGAACTATTCAGTTCTTTGTATAATTGGGTGGTCGTTTAACTTGTAACAACACGAATAACACGATCCATTGGACTCTATCTATTGTTAAATAATAAAAAGGTTTAATGTTTTTATGATGGGCGTCTATTAACAAAGGGCCGAATGACTATTGTAATTTTATTATTTCGGTGTCGGTGAATGCAGCAAACGCGTTCCAACTAGTTAAGACGAGATTTTAACGGTAAACTATTGTTGCATCCTTATAAAAACCGAAGGATGGAAACGTTTTATATGTATTTCGACTCCAGTTGTGCTTGCTATCAGAGCTCTGTTAGTATACAGTAGTACAGTGTTGAATCGTGCTAAAGTGTTTTTGGTGTAGTGTTTATCGACTCCACATTATGGATGTAAGTATTTAAATTAACTGCTTTTTAATTTATGTGACCTAACCTAGCCTAACCCATGCTACATGACTCTTTTGATGATAGAACTCACTACAATTCTGAGGAGATTCCGTGTTTGGAACGTTGTCCTAATATCCTGTAATTTAATAAATGTCCAAGTTTAACTTGTAACAACACGATCCATTGGACTCTATCTATTTTTCACTCGTGTTCATAGTTTTTGATAGTGCTTTAAATAGTTGTGTAATTGGTTTCAGTTTACCGACAATACTTTCAAGAATTATTACTACCTTGAGACTAATGGCGAAGCTAGCGATGAAGAAGGAACGGTTGGACACCAAGTAAAACAAGCTATCGCGAGAAAGCGTGCTGGAAACAGCATAGATGGATTTTTTGAAAGACCAAAAAAGAAACCTAAATCGGCGAAAAAGTCTTCAAGTGTTTCACAAAGCACTAATGACGGTGTGGCATACATATCATCGGGACAAGATGACGGCGTTTACTCATCCCATTTGATAAAAATAGAAATTTTTGATATTCAAAAAATCAAGAACATTGCACCAGGGGAGCAGTGGAAACACGCTGACGTCAGGTTGAAGTTTTATACGTCTTCAGAGGAAGACAAACAACTTGAAAGCACTCGTGATGTTATTTTTAACATCACAAAACAATTGGCGGAAAAGGACACCTGTGTTAAATATTTTATAGACAATAAGAAATTGTGAATTGTGCTTGTGTTATCTTAAGACTAGGTTAAATTTTTATTACATAAAAAACCCATAAACTTAAAAACAACCTTCATTTGTATAACAAAAATATTTTAGTATCGTATTGCTTTTTCTTAAAACTCATAAACTTTAGTGTAATGTTTTATTGCACACCTAAGTTCTAGTGAAGGGTCGGTACCTCTTAATGTACCTCATTGTTCTTATATACTAAACATCCATGACTCGGGTACAAACATTCATGCTCATCACACAATGTTTGTCCCTAGCAGGATTCGAACCCGCAACCGTTGGAACAGTGGGTATGATCATTACCAACTGAACCAAACCTGTCGTCATTGTTCTTATCTAAATTTTAACTCTTATTGTTTGAAGTTGTTGTAAAAAATGTTCTTTTTTCCTTTTAAACCGAAATCTATTCTTAAGTGTAGTATTTTTGTTTCTCGTGTAGAAGTGGTAATAATGTGTTTTTTTATCTTTTATGGTATTCATATAGAAATAAAAGCCAGTTTTTAGTGAACACATTGTTTTATTTTACAAAAATGACAAACATATTTCTTAAAATTAAATCGTTATACCCTTCGTTACCCTCGATTCTTAAAATATAAGTAAAGTAAACAATATTCATCACAAACTGAAATAAATGAATTTAAACATATTTCTTAAAATTAAATCGTTACATAAAAAATTCTCAGAAAACAAACTCAGCAAATCACTCATATTATTCCCTTGATACTTAAAATATAAGTAAACTAAACAATATTCACCGCAAACTGAAGTAAAATAATGTTGAAGTGGTTTTTGGTTATAAAACCATCGTTTCGCATTTCTATTTAAAAATAACTTATGATACCCAGTAGGTTTCCGTCCAAACGAATCAAAGTATTCCCCTACACCATCAGTATCAATATGCATAGCAACCCAGTGGGAACCTGGTTTCGAATCAGGATCCAAATTGCTTATAATAAAAACTGGAAGATCAAACCGAATAGGGATTTGGTTAGCAGCAAATACGTTTGATTTCAATCTAGAGTCTAGTTTTTCCATACAATATTTAATTTCATTAGTATCCATAGTAGATTAAAATATAATACATTCATCGATGATGTTTCGATCAATGATTAAGAAGAAATGAAATTCTTTACTAATGTCATTGTATTTATATTTATCTTAACTGTTATAATCTACAGATACTTCGCGATTTTTGTTTATTTCAATAACATTATCAAATTCAGCGTACACAATACAGTTAACAGTAGTACTCAGAGCTGAATCAAAACGAACTTCTATTCGAACACTTCCGTGTCGTACAAGGTTCCAGTGTGAGGTTGAACTTGCTGATAGATCAGGAGTTAGATCAAAACATAACAAACAGTTACCGCCGCTATAATCGGTTCTGCTTATTGCATTACCTTCATTGTGAAAGTGAATGCCAGTCCCAGAAAAAAGAGTGTGATATGATGATGCTATTAAACCAGTGCTAAATGATGGTTGTAAAGTTTTAGAAGGAACTTCATGACCATCTACAAATAAACTGAAAGAATTCATGTTATAATGTTGAAAATTGAAAGGGTTCAATGCAAGATTACCATTAAACGCAGAATTTAATACAAAACCAATAATACATCTCTTAGGTACTTGTCCAAGAAATATGTTATCCAAAGTTTTACCCTGTATTCCCGATGGTATTGTCAGAACCTTCACTTCAGCTCTTGTGATAGGATATTTTGCTGTTGTTGATGCTAACACTTTTTGGTGGGCTAACAAAACACTAGGACTGATTCTAGCTCTTCTTATGATAAGGCTAGCATCCGTTATTTGTACCTTAAATTTCTTATCTTGGTGACAAATAAGATTAAATGATTCTTTTGATCGCACTAACTTAACACGCATTTCTACACCATTGATTAGAAACTTCTCTTGATTAAACATATCGCCATGTAAGTGTCCAATCATTTCAACTTGATTACTATTTTTAACAAATTCCATTCTTTTTTGAAACCCTTTGTTATTTGCATCAACGGCATCCACATAATGTGCTGTATCTTCATACCATAATCCACATGTGAGGTGAGTTTCTTTAGCGGCTGGTCCATAGTTAAGTAGATTTTCCATATAAGCACGGTAAGCATATGTATTGTTTGGTGGTGAGATGAGTTTTTGATTTAAATACACATCGAGCTGGTTAAAAAGGGAGTGTAACCAATTATTAACGGGGGCAACTTGAGTATCAGATTTTAACTTTGTACCATCTTGGTTTAATATTTTAGCTTTTATGTGTAATAATGTATGTGATAGGTCAATGTAGTCATCACCTGATCCAGGGATTTGAAACTCAATAGGGCCATCATCACTTAAAGATGAAATTGGATTGTAATGAACCCACTGTCCACTCTCAATACTCGTCTGAGTCGAAGGAAGGGCAAATATATCTAATTCAGATTTTGCACATTCACACGAATGACTATGTAGGAATGACATGATTTACTTTGAAAATATATCGTCACTATATTTATTTCTTTTAGTTCCTCTTCGGCGTGATGCTTTCGAGGTAATGAGAGGTTCCCGTCTTTTGGTTGACATTTTATACCCAGATCCCGACATGAGAGAATCAATCTTTTCATCAGCTTTTCTTTTTAATTTAGCACTAGCTTCTTTAAATCGAGTCCTAACTGAACTATCCATAGGACGTGAGTTTATCATATCAGATAACAAACCAACACCAGCATCTAACGCTTCTTTCCCCACGGTTTTAAAACCACTGGATAATAATGGAATTACTGATCTAAATAGTCCTCCCAAAAAACTTCCTATACCATGACCCCGTTGAAATGGAACACCTTTATAGACAATTCCTACACCAGATCCAGCTTGATGTGAATAATAATGATCGTAGGGACAAGAGTGATATGATTTTTTATGATTCATTTTATTCGTTGAAAGTGTAGTTTCACACAAGAATTTCCGAATTGAAATGGCACTCTTGCACCGGTAGTTGTTCTTATATCTATTTCCACGGTGTCAAATTCTCTACGCAAAACAGATACATAATGAGCGGGTGAGAAAATGTGTGTTTTATATGCACCATAAATAAATTTTGTAGGGTCTAATGGTATTATTCTAAGCAATGTTGTTATAACATCACCAACTATCTGTGGTTGTATGATATCGGTATAAATGAATAATTGTGATGGTAATCCTAAATATAAATTAACGGGGTTTTTCCCAAATGTAACTTCTCTTAAATTAGTTCTTGGTTTAAAACCTAACTGCAGACTTAGTATTGGTGTTGTTATAAAAGAGGTTAAGTCATTATTGATTGTTGATACCCCAACCATTTTGGTCAAATTATCATATCTAAATTTAATGTTATTTTTTAATTGTGGGTTTTCATTGAAAGCATTAATAAAATGTTCAACGCTATCATATGTAGTCGCTGGTATATGACTTTTTATATCCACAATTTTGGTTGTTTTATCAGAGGATGACACTACTTTCTTTTTTAAATAAATCATATTTTCATGATCTTGAACATTATACATTGAACAGGGGTATTGAAATTCTACTAATCCAACTACCCATTCTCCTTCCAGTTTTATACTCTTGGGTAATTTGGTTAAGAAGTGTGCAGTTGTATTGTCCGTATAGTAGTCTGCGGAACTGTTACTTAACAGTGTAATATAAAAACTGTTATCCATCATATTTTTTTCAAGCTTGAAGCGAGTATCCAAGAATTAAATTTGTTAGGATAACCTCGCCACTTCACTAGTACTTCTTTTCTGGCACCAACACCACGCGAGCGTACTATTTTATCTATTTTATATTCAATGGTGGGGAGGTAAGTTACTTTTTGTAATTCTTTAGAATAAAATGTACCAACGATGGGTTCACCATCTAAATCCCTTAACGTATAGACAACTCGCGGAAATCGGTTTATTATTGATTCAATTGTAAATATTTCATCACTCCAATTAGTTTCATAACCCTTTTGAAAAATATGTTTATATTTTGTAATTCTAACGTGATCACCAACATTCAGTTTTGTAGTTTCCAATGAAATTTGTCTATCCTTCTTTCTATCATACAAATTACACCAAACAGTCATGATGTTATCAGAATTTACATCAATAGGTCGCATTTTAATACTAGAATGATAGCTATGGTTATAAGAATAAAGGAGATCTTGCAAAATATCTACATAATTGTAAGTATTTTTATGAGTAAAGTACCGCCACATTTTCATTTTAAGAGTTCTTTGAAATCTTTCTACTATACTTGCTTTAATATCGGGATTATTAGTAGTATAATAATTAATGTTTTTGCTCTTAAAGTAATCTCTAGCTACCTTTGAAACAAATTCGGTACCTTTATCAGACTGGATGTGACGAGGAGTAGAATTAGCTTCGGTAAATATGCTTTCAAAACAATTAATAACAGTTGTGCAATCTTTCTTCTTCATAGCTCTTGCGAAAGCATATTTACTGAACACATCAATAACACACAGAATATATTTGTATCCATCATTATATTCACTGTAAGTACTCATATCACTAAGATCAGCTTGCCAGAGTTCATTAAAGTTAGATAAAATGTATCTATTTCTGGCGAATCGTCTGTGAATAGGTTTATGTAACGTGTACGTCTCTTGAGATTGTAACCATTTTTTTACTTCATCTTTGTTCATTCGACCTTTCATTTGTTGACTTAATTTATTTAAACTACTATAGCCAGCTGGATTGGAGACATCATAGTAAATTTCATGAATGTCTACTAAGGGTTCCATTTTTCCCACTCTAATTTCTTTTTTGCCCTGAGGAGTCCACTTGAAAGAGGTGTACTGGTGCTTGTGGCTTTAAAAGATGATGACGATCGCGCACTTGATGGAACAGATGATGTGCGAGGTTTATTTATAAATTCTAGATTAGTAGGATTACCTATACAATACGTAGGCACTTTTATATCCCTTAATACTGAAGCAAACTCTTCCCATCCTGTTGGTTTTGGACGTTTAAGAGATCTAACCGTATCGCTTACCAAATCTAGAATATTGCTATTTGGAATAGTTCGATTGTATATTACAACTTCTCCATTAGTTTTCCACCAAATTTTTGGGTTACTCAAAACAATATATTCCAATAAAGTTCTAGTTTTTTTCTCATATGATTTTGGTAAATTTTCTATGATACGAGATGGACTAAATTGTACAAGTTCTGGATTTGTTCCAGACGGTGTTGTTACAGTATTTGTAGAAACATCACCTTCTGGTAACGTTTTATTTGATACTGATTCATAATTTTCATGTTCCTCATTTTTAATTACTTCCTTACTTTCATTGTTGTGTTGATCAACCCCCTCCATCATAATTGGTATTTTAAATGGTTTTCGATCTGAATCAATAAAGTGTAAAAATCGTTGTAGTGCTTGAGAATATAATGCCCACTTTTCACGATCGTTCATTTTACTCTTAAGTATTTTTTGCATCTCTCCATCTAGACGAGATGATACATTTTCGGATACACTATCATTTCGTTTCAATCTCTCAATAAAATCTGGTTCAACTAACAACATTTTTTTTGTGTTTTCCATTTTATTTATGCTACAGAGCTTAATAAAGCACTTAAAACCGCACCTAATATTATAGGTAGAAATGCACCTCCTTTTTGAATAATAACAGTTTTTCTAAATTTATGTTTCCCCTTCGAAACTAAGTTTCGTAATGTGTCTTTATATTTTTTTAGCTTTGATTTATCTTTTTTTTCCAGTGGTATTTTCCCCTTTAAAACGTTGTAAATACACTCGCAAATAATATTAATCTCTTCATCATCACAAGATTTTAACAACGCCGTGCGATACTTTGGTTTAAGTAACTGCAGCGCTTCAAGTAAATGTTTATATGTGTTTACTCTTGCAGACATTATTTGGAACTGATTAAAACATGTTGATTCTTATCGTATTTAAACCCTTTTTTAGGAACGTATACAGTACAATGTCCATCAAAAGGAAATATTTTAGTTTTAAAACGACATATGTCATCTGTATTTTGTTTCAGATCAATCATAAGGTAACCATGAGCATCTTTAGTGGCATCTTTGTAAGCTTCATCTACAAATTTTGGGTTTTCTGG
Source organism: Aethes cnicana (assembly GCA_963971205.1). Classification (NCBI taxonomy): domain Eukaryota; kingdom Metazoa; phylum Arthropoda; class Insecta; order Lepidoptera; family Tortricidae; genus Aethes; species Aethes cnicana. The sequence goes on along the minus strand of OZ020276.1, from coordinate 6,298,296 downwards.
ATAGACTTGTCGTGACAAGTAGCGGATTTGTGTTTTATCCCTCGGATTCTTGAAATATACAATATAGCTAGTATTCAATGAAATATCACGTTGTCCCCTACCTTGATGAAATATGTTTTGAGTTATATAGAAAACACTTAGGTTTCTATGATGACTACCTTTTGTAAAAATATCAACGATTCGTCCATCTGATTCTCTCATCAAATCATCAATTATGAGAAGTTTGGGTCTTTTCCCATCAAATATAGAAAAATCTGGTATTCCTTGGTTATAATTTACATTTTTCAGATCGTATAAAGGTTGCATTTCATCATAACACCAAATAATTTCATCAAATTCAACATTACATACTTCTTTTGCATTGTTCAAAAAGTTTGTAACAAACTGAGTTTTACCACAACCACTAGGTCCTGCCACAATAGTGGTGAAAGGGTGAAGAAAATGTATCATTATAAATTCTCTTACTGTGTGTTGATATGAAAACGTATGGACTTCAAATGAAAGGAATCAAAGAATTACAAACATTTATAGTAACATGGAATAGGAAATAAATAAAAAAAAAAAATGTTTTTAATACTTTTGCTTTTTTATTATGTCTACTAGTGCTACAAAAAGGAGGTTGTTGAGAAGAAACAAGAAAAAATACAATTCTTACGTATAGATTTTATTACATAACTTATAAAAGTAAACATTCTTTTACTAAACATTAACTTCTCAAGACAATCATTTTAAACCCATAAACTTATATACAAAAGTTTCATTTACACTAATTTGTATTTACAAAACTTAAAATAAATTTTAAATATTTACAATGGATACCAATCCCACAATTGAGGTTACATATTCTTAATACAGTATTCTACAATTTAGATTTGATTTCTAAAATATACAATGTACAAAATAATGATGGAAAAAAAAAGAAAAGAATGTACTATAGTTTACGTAAGTATTTATTTACATCGACAACAGATATAAGGTTTAAACTAAAATGTTTGATTTGGTATCCTGTAATGACCCCACGCTAGTGTGTCTGTTGATTTTTTTAATAAGTATCGTTTAGTATCATTGTAAGATAACGATATTTTATTGATATTTTGAGTAAATATACTATGTTTTATTGATTTAAAACGCAACATTTGAGCATACTGTATTGTTTTTTCAAACAAACAAGTCTTATAGTCACTAAGAGTTAATTTTTTAGTAACGCACTTATTAATTCCTTTAGCTTTAGATATAACACCATTGTTCTGAATATCCAAGGCATACATTTTTGATCTGAGACCTACAAATTCCTTTAGAATTTTACCATTATTTTCATCTTTGAAAAAACCTAGCTTTTTTTTGTTTACTAACGGCAACCCATATTCGTTGTTGGGTTTGTAATCCGATGTGTCGTAATGTAAATTTAGGTCCGGTTTCATGTCCTCATAAAAGTTAGAGGTGAATATTTGATATATTAAACTATCGGTATCTGTATAAAGAAGCTTGAGATTGTCTTGATATTTGGTTTTCATATAATCGTAGTGGAATTGATACATTAAGGTTTTCGATAGGTCTAAAATGCAGAATCCAAGATAGATTGGTTTATTATAATATATTTTTGTTTTTTTTAGTTGCACAGCTACTAAGTTTTCAGAAAATATTGATAAACTATGAAATTCAGGTTTAGCTATTAAAGTTTGAACTCCTTGAGATTTACCATGATTTTCCCAGTGGTTTAATAATTTAACATTTACACGTTTTGCAACATTTTCCATGGTTTTTCCAAAAACAGAATTATTCATGAGTTTGAAGAAATCTTTTTCAAAATCAGTTGATGCCAGCGAACGCATGTGGGTATTTAAATCTATATAACTTTTTAACCAAGGAGATTGTTTAAACTTTAAGATTCGATGAACTTTTGTTAAACGCAAACCATTTTTTAAACATTGTTTTAGATTTCTGTAATGTATTACGTATTTGCATTTACTATTTAAATTGGGAATCAATTTTTTATTCTTGGTTTCTCCTAAACATACATTTTCTGGACAGAACGGCAAGTCTGAATGAGAATCATGTAATTCCTTAGGGTACTCTAGATCGACTTCTAAAATAAACCCGAATTCGGCATCATCCGGAACATGAAAATCAGTTTCGTTATTTACCCATTCAAAATTACCGGTGGGAAGACATTGAGACATCGCCCACCCATATAGATTATTTGCGTCTAAATACATGAGATAGGATGTCGGAATATTGGGGTCATAGTCATCCATAAATTCATTATTTGCTTTTGCGTGTCTGTTGCTACATTGGGAAATACCTCCTCGAACATTATTTGCTATAAAAGCTATTTTATTGATATCCGTCAAAAGTTCTAAATTAATTCTGGTAGTCCTTAACATGGCGTCCCACGAAAGTCCTGGGGCCGTGTAATAATGGGCAGGATCTAAACCATATGTCTTAAGACACACATTTCTAAAATTTTCAAATACATCGGTTAGTAATAAAACATCTGTTTTTAGATAAAGATCGGAATAATCCCCCATATTTTGACATTGAAAATGAGACCAAACATCTTGAGCATGTAAAAAATCGTTTTCTGAAATGTGATTGTCAGTAAGAGTGCTATAGAATTGATCCCGAGCAGGTAGAGAAGTTAATTTCAAGGAATCATATGATTTCATGTATTCATAAGGATAGACACCTTTTCGTATTAGACGTTTAAAGTCTTCTTCATTCGGGAAATTCAATTTCATTTCATTAAATTGATCGTTTGTTAAGTTTTTAGCTAATTTGTCTAAGCTACTCGACATAAATTTTAGAGAATCAACGAATCTCAGTTTTACAACACGGTTATTTACTTCTAAACATTTAGAAAACGAAATGTACTTTTCTTTATTCTCTGGGATCAATTCTATGTCACCATCTTCAAGTCCAAGACCATGCACTATGAAATGACTATCATAGTTGCTTAAATTATGGAAAAATACTGGTACAAAATTAGGAGATCTGTATTTTTCGGAACAGAACTTATGTGCAATTCCTTCATAAACACCAGTATGGTGGTTATAAGAAATATTGATATCCCCGTTTAAATTTTTATCACAAATATAACAAGTACTAGCTTGTGCAATGTCTGCATTATTTTTGGATGACAGTGGTAGGGGAGTTTTCACAAAGGTGTTGCTTCTACAAATAGCTTCTAAATCTTTTTTAACTGATTTCATAAATGTTTCTGCACAATTTTTGCCTTTGTATGTTCTATAAACGGATAGTGTATCATCATACGAACATTTGATATAATAACCAAAACTATACACTTCATGTTTTTGCACATTAGTAGTCGAAGATGTTATTGGGTTATTAGAACAGGACTGAATTGGATTTAAAAATGCTTCAAAATCTGCATAAATGACAAAAGGTACGCGTAATTTTCGATCATAATTATCGAAAGTAACTTCATTACAAGGTGTGTTTTCATTAAACCAATTTTTCTTTTGATCTTGTTCAGAAGGTAGTTTTGTGCAAACGTGAAAACAATCATTTTGTTGGTGATTGTTTAAGTTGTCTTGTGATGTAAAGTGGGTTAGACAACCATCACAAATGTAAATGGCGTGCTGTGTGTTTGAAAATTGTTTTGATACTAATCGAGATAAATTATTGATTAAACAATAATGTCCTTGACTACCATTTGTCAAATATAACAAATTAAAATGGGTTGGTTTTCTGTTTTTTGTTAGGTGTAATGGACCTACAACATCATGTTTTTTGTTTTTAGAATCATACTCCAGACCAAAAACGTTTATACTCATATTATTCATATTTTCAAATTTTTGTGCATCACTCAATTTAAATGGGAAAGCTAAGTTTCCGAAATGTAACGCCTCTCTGTGTTGCACATACGAACTAACAAGGTTAGAATGCTTTGTAACAGGATAAAGTCCTGATAAGATAGCCCACCGGAAACATTCATGATCATTATTTTTGACATTTATTATAGCTTTTTTGTTTTTTATGTCAGATGGTAGATCAACATAAGAAGATCCACGAAGCGGGTTATACTTGTTTATGTTAACATCTAGATGATTGAACTTGGTAACGCTCCACCCACTGTCTTTTCTCTCGAAGTTCGATAATCTAGTTGTCACTTCATTAATTAAAGATGTGAATAAGTCATTTTTATCGCTACTGACATCTATAATATTATTACTAAGTTGAAAATCAAATGTATTATTTAGTTGTTTAGTTTCCTGAGTAAAATCAGCATTCAAAATAAAATTTACTTTTAAAGCACAATGAATAGATAGTGAACGATCTAGCAATGTAAAAATTTTATCTTTATTATTTTGCAATATTATTTCGGGAACAAGTGATTGGTTTTCTTTTTCATTAAAAAGTATTCTATAGGTTGCAACCCTATTCCTAAATGCATTTTCAATTAGTTGCACATTAACGAATTCGCTATCAGATTTAGTAACATTACCCTTATGTATGTTACTATTCAGGTGACTAGCAAGAAATCTTTTTGATATGGTTATATTACATACAGAACATTCAATTTCATTATTATTTTTTGCGCTTACATTGTTAGATCCTCTCCTGGATGGTTCTGTTGATGATGCAGCTGCAGCTACATCACGACTGGTTGAGACATGATCCCGACTGGTTGACGGACGGTTTCTCTTCACAGGGACTTCTGTTTCGAAATCTGTAGCTGATCTCTTAGCTCCTCTTCCTATTTGCATAGATCTGTAAAATATAAAAAATAATTAAAGTTGCGATTCAAAAACTTAATAACACATTCAACATGGTTATCATGTTAATTATACTAACTTAAATCTTCTCTACATTGTTGACAGTATGCTTGCATTTTTAAGACCCCATCAATTGCATCCGATGACAATGTAATAGTATTTCGTTTCGATTCATCGATATGACCGTGACATGGTGTATAGTAAGGTATGATATCCGGATCTTCAAGAAACTTTTGGGGCAATCGATTGTCTATAAACCACAATCTTATATTTCTATGAAAACACTGTAAAACGAATTCTTTGCTTAAAACTGCTATTGTATCATAAGTTAAACTGGGCCCCGTATGAAAATATCCGAGCACCATGTTGGAATTAGTATATACGCACACACACACACAATACACTCAGTAACTTGACCACGGTAAAAGAATGAATGAATGAGATCAACTCGAAGGTTCTCTCTTTTATAGAGGTTCCCCACCTAACAATAAACAAACAATGAAAACCTGTCATAACAAGTTAACAGCAGTATTTGAACACATCGAAACAAGAATACAATATCAAGTTAAAATATAGGTGTTATAAACGTGTTGGAAGAGGAATATTCAATATAAAAAAAAGCATTACTTACGCGTTACGATGTAGCTGACTCATTAGTTCACCAATCTCAAATAATTTCTGATCTTCTTCCAGTTCTTCACAAAGGCGGATAAGTTGTACATCGTAGATATCACAATTCAAACTGTCCATGGTGAGAAGAAAACAAGAAATAAAGTATTATATTGTACTCTTCGGTCCTTAAATAGTGTACATCAGGTATGGAATCTTTAAACTATAGTGGGGATGTAACCTAACGAAAATAAATATGTAACACATTTCCTATTACCGCTTTTAGATAAGGTACAAAAATGCCACACTTAACAATAGATTTCGGTTTAAAAGGAAAAAAGAACATTGTTTACAACGATCATAAACATTTAGAGTTAAAACTTAGATAAGAACAATGAGGTACATTAAGAGGTACCGACCCTTCACTAGAACTTAGGTGTGCAATAAAACATTACACTAAAGTTTATGAGTTTTAAGAAAAAGCAATACGATACTAAAATATTTTTGTTATACAAATGAAGGTTGTTTTTAAGTTTATGGGTTTTTTATGTAATAAAAATTTAACCTAGTCTTAAGATAACACAAGCACAATTCACAATTTCTTATTGTCTATAAAATATTTAACACAGGTGTCCTTTTCCGCCAATTGTTTTGTGATGTTAAAAATAACATCACGAGTGCTTTCAAGTTGTTTGTCTTCCTCTGAAGACGTATAAAACTTCAACCTGACGTCAGCGTGTTTCCACTGCTCCCCTGGTGCAATGTTCTTGATTTTTTGAATATCAAAAATTTCTATTTTTATCAAATGGGATGAGTAAACGCCGTCATCTTGTCCCGATGATATGTATGCCACACCGTCATTAGTGCTTTGTGAAACACTTGAAGACTTTTTCGCCGATTTAGGTTTCTTTTTTGGTCTTTCAAAAAATCCATCTATGCTGTTTCCAGCACGCTTTCTCGCGATAGCTTGTTTTACTTGGTGTCCAACCGTTCCTTCTTCATCGCTAGCTTCGCCATTAGTCTCAAGGTAGTAATAATTCTTGAAAGTATTGTCGGTAAACTGAAACCAATTACACAACTATTTAAAGCACTATCAAAAACTATGAACACGAGTGAAAAATAGATAGAGTCCAATGGATCGTGTTGTTACAAGTTAAACTTGGACATTTATTAAATTACAGGATATTAGGACAACGTTCCAAACACGGAATCTCCTCAGAATTGTAGTGAGTTCTATCATCAAAAGAGTCATGTAGCATGGGTTAGGCTAGGTTAGGTCACATAAATTAAAAAGCAGTTAATTTAAATACTTACATCCATAATGTGGAGTCGATAAACACTACACCAAAAACACTTTAGCACGATTCAACACTGTACTACTGTATACTAACAGAGCTCTGATAGCAAGCACAACTGGAGTCGAAATACATATAAAACGTTTCCATCCTTCGGTTTTTATAAGGATGCAACAATAGTTTACCGTTAAAATCTCGTCTTAACTAGTTGGAACGCGTTTGCTGCATTCACCGACACCGAAATAATAAAATTACAATAGTCATTCGGCCCTTTGTTAATAGACGCCCATCATAAAAACATTAAACCTTTTTATTATTTAACAATAGATAGAGTCCAATGGATCGTGTTATTCGTGTTGTTACAAGTTAAACGACCATCGTGTTGTTACAAGTTAAACGACCACCCAATTATACAAAGAACTGAATAGTTCTATAAACACATACGCTAACACAAGTTATAAAATATATTTAGGCAATAACTACTTGGATATTTATTAAATTACATGATAATTAGAACAACGTTCCAAACACGGAATCTCCTCAGATTTGTAGTGAGTTCTGTAGCATAGGTTAGGTTAGGTTAGAACTGTGATCAATTAAAACCAAACTGGCGCATTTATTAAATTACATGATATTAGGACAACGTTCCAAACACGGAATCTCCTCCGATTTGTAGAGACTTCTGTAGCATAGGTTAGGTTAGGTTAGAACTATGATCAATTAAAACCAAAGTGGCAGTAGTATAGAAATAGTTCAGGTATTCATCAAATTGTTGAGAGGACAATTAAAAGTGAGCTCGAGTAGACAATAGAAAAGGATCGGTGGGTCAGGTACGCTTTGAAATGGCAAACAATAGCAACCGAGAGCACGAACACACAATAGAAAAGGGTCCGCGGATCAGGTAAGGATTGAAATGGTAAACAATAGCAACCGAGCATGGATAGACAATAGAAAAGGGTCGGTGGTCTAGATAAGGGGTTTGGATTTTTTAGTGAAGATATAGCACATCGTGTAAGTCGTAACCGAGCTATCTGAGAGTCCTGAGACCTATCCCAAACGTTCCAAGTGGGGGCCTTTTTTTTTTTTTTTTTTTTTTTTTTTTTTTTTTTTTTTTTTTTTTTTTTAGGGGATGGTGGTCCGCCTACCGCCCAATTTCACCCCACGGACCCGCCCACCCCGTGTTCCAGAATCGGCGAATACCTACTACTAATCGGCATCCTCAACCGCGCAACCTACGTCCAACCCGTGGACTTTTCATCGTCCTTTTCGTATCCCTTGTGATGAAAAGAGACGTCAAGCGATTAAAGTGTACGATATTTGCTTGTGCCCGTGCCCATCCGCCACAAGTATGTTCCGTTAATCTGCTTATATTGCGGAACCATGATATGGAATCAGGAAGGTTTGGGTACCCGACCAAACAGATTTAGGTCTTTGTGTGATTTTTGTAACTCGAAAGGTGTTTTTATTTTGCAATAGGTGCTTTCGATACCGCAAATCTTTACCTATGGGCAGCTTTACTGTTTGAGTTGTTATTTAAAAAAAAAGATAATATGTGGCCTACTTTAATACTTTTCCGATATGTTATATCTACTTAGTTACAGCCAATTATCATATTTTAGGGCCACATATATTTTACTATTCAATTTATTTATTAATAACAAGCGTAATTATTAAAATAATAAACCTACTTATATACATATTTTCATAATAGAAAAAAAACTTACCAATGTATTTTTTTTTTGCTTATTGTTAGTTGTTGAACGTAAACGTAGTTTTTAAATGTTTTCATTTAAAGAATCCGATCTCTATCTACCACCCTCTACGATACTGAGAATCGATGGGTTAGTTACACTACCGGTAGGTAGGAACCTACTGTGACCTGACAAATGTAATTTAGTAACCAAAGGCGTTAAAAGTCGACGAACATAATTAATCCTAATGATAGTAATCACTGTAATGAGTGTTATTACCACGTAAGTGTGGTGGCCTGATTGATGAGATGACCGAAGGCTCAGGTATCGATCTGGTTAACATAAATCTACTTCCTTTAACAATAGTAGATTCTTGCCCTACTTCTTTTTTTCTTGCAGAAAAATACACTCGTTCATAAGTTCAGTATTTGAAAACATAAAAAGTTATGACCAATTTATCGATAAAGTTTTCGTATATGTTTTTAACTTCAACCTTGATACTAAGAGTAAAGACCAATATTAGATACTGAGTTATTGACACTGACATATTTTTCAAATACTTTTGTATTAATTGTAAGCAGGTGTAGTTTTTTTACGGTAGGTGTAGATACAGAAGTAGGTAATTATATCGTTTTAATACCCAATAGCAACATAAAATAAAGGCAAATCTAATGAAAATTGTAGATACCTACTGAAACTAGCAGTAACATAACTAATAGGTTTTCGCAATTATTTCCCTACAATAAAGTGTCATTAGGTAATAGCAAGTAATAGTTGTCAATGTTATCATAATACCATTTTAAACATATTTTTTCATACTTCCCAATTATTTCCCAACAATAAAGTGTCATTAGGTAATAGTTATCATAATACCTACTTACCTTTTTAAATATATTTTTCATATTTAACAGTAAAATTATCAATGGCAGTCAATTAAAAACACATGATTTTGTGTAATAAGTACCTATCGTCATTTTGAGACTGTTGACATCTCTTAAATTTACTTTTATTTCCCTCCAGTCAGAAAGCGTAATGTCTCGAACGCGAAACCCTGGTCTTCAGCTGTGCCCTTCCTAGTCTGATCATCATCACCATCCGTCATTGCAATTCGTGATAGACCCACTCAATTCCCGCCTGACTGACAGGCTGTTGGGCCTTAATCGGCCTCTCGCGTGACTCGGCGGACGCTTCAATTAACAAAATGGATAATTCCGACTGCGCCGCGACAAACTTATATTTCGTGATTAGAGAATCGCGCCCCAAGCCGTCTGGGGGGCGATGATTGTCAATTAACATCGACTTTGATTACATACGTAATTTATTGCTTGTTAATGAATTCCGAGCGGCTTTGTCACAGGTCCGATATCATTTTAAAGTTTTGATGGCATTTTGATAGGTACCTACTTAAATTCAACTCTCCGTTGATTGATGGCATAGTCTACGGTGCTGTATAAGTGCTCTGTGATAAATGATTGACTGAATAGGTATAAATCAAAAGTAATTAAGAAATGAATTGACTTTTAAATATTTTACGTTGTGTTCATGTGCACCTAGTTTGCTTTCTTCGCTACATGAATACGCTAGAGAATATATTATCTAGACACTAGCTTCTGCCCGCGACTTCGCCCGCGTGGAATTCGGATGTAGCGCTCCCGCGGGAACTATGCGTTTTTCCGGGATAAAAAGTAGCCTATATGTTAACCAGTGTTATAAACTACCCCATACCAAATTTTATTGCATTTCGTCCAGTAGTTCTCGAGTTAAATCCGGACATACATACATACATTTTTTTTTCTAAAAATCATTATTTTGTGTTCAGTATCGTTTATATAGTCCCCTCAACTTGATAGTTTATTTTCATTTTCAAGTTTCGGACGCGACTTCTTCTACAGATTACTATTAAATAGCATAGATAAAACGTTTTGTATCTAAAATCTGTTGGGGTCCTCTCACGTAAGCATGAGCCTAGGACCTAGCTATCCTGATTCTGGTAAGCCAGGATCTATAAAACAGGCTTTTTTCGGAATTTTCAGTAAAATATGCCAAATATTAATTTAGTTAACGCCACCGGGACGTCAACTTTTCACAAATGCGGAGGTGCAGGCCGCAAACGCGCTGCAGACGCGTGCGGTGAGGGTGAGTCCCGAGATTGTAGCATAATACCCGCAGGAACTACATGCGATTTTCAGGTATAAAAAGTAGCCTAGGTCTTTCCCGGGGACATACAAATCCGTCATCCGTCAAGCATGAAAAGGTAACATACAGACAGACAGAGTTACTTTCGCTTATTTATAACTAGCTTCTGCCCGCGACTTCGTACGCGTGGAATATAAAATTGCCGATAACTTTTCTTTCCGACATCCGATTTTAATCAAACATAGCTTATATGTTGTTCCAAATGATGCTCTATCTACCCTTGAAAATAACATTCAAATCGGTTCAGTAGTTTCGATGATTAACTCTAACAAACAGACAGACAGACAGACAGAAAAGATTATTAAGAAGACAGTATCTGTATATATAAAAGGCAAAGGTGACTGACTGATGTATAAACGCCCAGGCCAAACCCGTAAAGCTAGAAACTTGAAATTTCGCACACGTATTCCTCTTATGACGTAGGTATCCACTAAGGAAGGATTTTTCAAAGTTCAACCCCCAAGGGGGTGAATTAAGGGGTGAAAGTTTTAGATAAACGCAAAGGCCACATCCCTAGGGCTACAAACTCGAAATTTCGCACACGTATTCCTCTTACGACGTTGGCATCCACCAAGGAAGGAATTTTCAAAATTCAACCCCCAAGGGTGTGAATTAAGGGGTGAAAGTTTTAGATAAACGCAAAGGCCACATCCCTAGGGCTAGAAACTCGAAATTTCGCACACGTATTCCTCTTACGACGTTGGCATCCACCAAGGAAGGAATTTTCAAAATTCAACCCCCAAGGGTGTGAATTAAGGGATGAAAGTTTTAGATATACGCAAAGGCCAGACCCTTACGGCTACAAACTTGAAATTTCGCACACGTATTCCTCTTATGACGTTGACATCCACCAAGAAAGGAATTTTCAAAATTCAACCCCCAAGGGGGTGAAATAAGGGATGAAAGTTTTCGTAAAACTTTTTATTCCTTGGACATATTTGCATGAAATTTCATACGAATTGAGTGCGGCAAAAATTATGAGTAAAGTATTTCAGAGTTTTCTAAAATTCAACCCTTAAGCGGGTAAAATAGGGGATGAAAGATTTAAATAAACGCACAGGCCAAACCCTTCGGGCTACAAACTTAAAATTTAGTACACATATTCCTCTTATGACGTAAGCATCCACTAAGGAAGGATTTTTCAAAATTCAACCCCCAAGGGGGTGAAATAGGGGGTGAAAGTTTTAAATAAACGCAGAGGTTGGCCTTAAAGCTAGAAACTTCAAATTTCGCACACGTATTTCTCTTATGACGTTGGCATCCACCAAGGAAGGAATTTTCAAAATGTAACCCCGAAGGGTGTGAATTAAGGGGTGAAAGTTTTAGATAAACGCAAAGGCCAGACCCTTAGGGCTACAAACTTGAAATTTCGCACCCGTATTCCTCTTATGACGTTGGCATCCACCAAGGAAGAAAATTTCAAAATTCAACTCCCAAGAGGGTGAAATCGGGGATGAAAGTTTTCATAAAACTTTTTATTCCTTGCACATATTTGCATGAAATTTCATACGAATTGAGTGCAGCAAAAATAATTGGCAAGTTTTCTAAAATTCCACTCTTAAGAGGGTAAAATAGGGGATAAAAGATTTAAATAAAAGCACAGGTCAAACCCTTCGGGCCACAAACATAAAATTTAGTACAAGTATTCCTCTTATGAAGTAAGCATCCATTAATGAAGGATTTTTCAAAATTCAACTCCCAAGGGAGTGAAAGTTTTAAATAAACGCATAGGCCTTATGGCTAGAAACTTGAAATTTCGCACACGTTTTCCTCTTATGACGTTGGCATCCACCAAGGAAGGAATTTTCAAAATTCAACCCTCAAGGGGGTGAATTAAGGGGTGAAAGTTTTAGATAAACGCAAAGGCCACATCCCTAGGGCTACAAACTCGAAATTTCGCACACGTATTCCTCTTACGACGTTGGCATCCACCAAGGAAGGAAATTTCAAAATTCAACCCCCAAGGGTGTGAATTAAGGGGTGAAAGTTTTAGATAAACGCAAAGGCCACATCCCTAGGGCTAGAAACTCGAAATTTCGCACACGTATTCCTCTTACGACGTTGGCATCCACCAAGGAAGGAATTTTCAAAATTCAACCCCCAAGGGTGTGAATTAAGGGATGAAAGTTTTAGATATACGCAAAGGCCAGACCCTTACGGCTACAAACTTGAAATTTCGCACACGTATTCCTCTTATGACGTTGACATCCACCAAGAAAGGAATTTTCAAAATTCAACCCCCAAGGGGGTGAAATAAGGGATGAAAGTTTTCGTAAAACTTTTTATTCCTTGGACATATTTGCATGAAATTTCATACGAATTGAGTGCGGCAAAAATTATGAGTAAAGTATTTCAGAGTTTTCTAAAATTCAACCCTTAAGCGGGTAAAATAGGGGATGAAAGATTTAAATAAACGCACAGGCCAAACCCTTCGGGCTACAAACTTAAAATTTAGTACACATATTCCTCTTATGACGTAAGCATCCACTAAGGAAGGATTTTTCAAAATTCAACCCCCAAGGGGGTGAAATAGGGGGTGAAAGTTTTAAATAAACGCAGAGGTTGGCCTTAAAGCTAGAAACTTCAAATTTCGCACACGTATTTCTCTTATGACGTTGGCATCCACCAAGGAAGGAATTTTCAAAATGTAACCCCGAAGGGTGTGAATTAAGGGGTGAAAGTTTTAGATAAACGCAAAGGCCAGACCCTTAGGGCTACAAACTTGAAATTTCGCACCCGTATTCCTCTTATGACGTTGGCATCCACCAAGGAAGAAAATTTCAAAATTCAACTCCCAAGAGGGTGAAATCGGGGATGAAAGTTTTCATAAAACTTTTTATTCCTTGCACATATTTGCATGAAATTTCATACGAATTGAGTGCAGCAAAAATAATTGGCAAGTTTTCTAAAATTCCACTCTTAAGAGGGTAAAATAGGGGATAAAAGATTTAAATAAAAGCACAGGTCAAACCCTTCGGGCCACAAACATAAAATTTAGTACAAGTATTCCTCTTATGAAGTAAGCATCCATTAATGAAGGATTTTTCAAAATTCAACTCCCAAGGGAGTGAAAGTTTTAAATAAACGCATAGGCCTTATGGCTAGAAACTTGAAATTTCGCACACGTTTTCCTCTTATGACGTTGGCATCCACCAAGGAAGGAATTTTCAAAATTCAACCCTCAAGGGTGTGAATTAGGGGGTGAAAGTTTTAGATAAACGCAAAGGCCAGACCCTTAGGGCTACAAACTCGAAATTTCGCACATGCATTCCTCTTATGACGTTGGCATCCACCAAGGAAGGAATTTTCAAAATTCAACCCCAAGGAAGTGAAATAGGGGATGAAAGTTTTCATAAAACTTTTTATTCATTGGACATATTTGCATGAAATTTCATACGATTTAACTGCGGCAAAAATAATGAGTAACGTATTTCAGAGTTTCTAAAATTCAACCCTTAAGAGGGTAAAATAGGGGATGAAAGATTTAAATAAACGCACAGGCCAAACCCTTCGGGCTACATACTTAAAATTTTGCACACGTATTCCTCTTATGACGTAGGCATCCAATAAGAAATGATTGTTCAAAATTCAAACCCCAAGAGGGTGAAATAGGGGATGAAATTTTGTATTAAACTTTTTATTTCTTCAACATACTTGCATGAGATTTCGTATGAATTGAGTGCGGCAAAAATAATGAGTGACGTATTTCAGCGTTTTCTAAATTTGAACATCTAAGAGGAAAAAATAGGGGATGAAAGTTTTAAATAAATGCACAGGCCAAACCCTTAAGAGCTAGAAACTTGAAATTTTCTCACGTGTTCCTTTAGTTACGTAGGCATCAACTAAAGAAGGATTTTTTCAAAATTCGTAAGGGTTGTGAGCTTCCATGGTACTTCCATGTTCCGTTAAAAGACTCACTTAAAATATTTTATAAGAATTCTAATTTTATAGTATTTGTTAGGGTTCCGTACCTCAAAAGTAATGAACGGAGCCCCTTATAGGATCACATCTCAGGAACACGTAACGGTGTCAATTTGGAATTTAAATTAAACTAGCCGTTGCCCGCGGCTTCGCCCGTAGAGACTTTAAATTTGCATACTCGATGATATTATGCATATACATAGTTATAGTTATAGAAGTATTGAAAAAAACGGGTTTGACCAGTAGAAAACCCGTTCCAATAAAAATATCGGGATAAAACTATCCTGTGTTATTTCCGGGATCTCAAACTATTCCCATTCCAAAATTCATCCAAATCGGTTCAGTGGTTTCGACGTGAACGAAGGACAAACAAACACACTTTCACATTTACCAACTGCAAATAATAAGTCTTTAATGGTAAACTTACAATTTTAATTTCTTCCAAGTTTGTATGGAACCCTCGGTGCGCAATACAACTCGTAATTGAACGATTTTTTTTAAATTAAACCTCAAGCGTTTTAAGTATTCAAAAGTGGGTATCGTGCAAATACCCGCTCAATGCACTCAGTGTGTTTTGCTGGGCGAAGAGGCAACTTCAAGTCGTCAGTTAGTAGTACCTGTTTCTTCTGACAAAATTTGGCTCAAGATTGTTCCGTGGGGAAGAACATGCAAAAAATTGTAAGTGCTACTTACCTAGGTATCTACTACTACTACAGCCTATTTGCGTCCAACTGCTGGGCACAGGCCTCGTCCTCTCATCACTAGAAGGTTTGGGCTATACTACCCACGCGGGCCAGTGCGGATTGGGGAGTCCAAACACATCTTTGAATTACTTCGAAGATGCGTGCAGGTTTCCTCACGATGTTTTCCTTCACCGAAAAGCTCAGTGGTAAATTCAAATTGAATGTTGCAAGCTCCTTCGTCCTTTAACATTCTTCTAGCTTTGAATTTTGATACGTTTTCTCATTGTTTTTCTATTAAGTAGTCAGTATGCCAGAGAGAAAATACATCGTTTTGGGATTCGGATTTGAGTTGCTTCTTTAATATCGTAGATTTTCACCATTTTTCGCCCATTTCAACCCATTTTGCTGCCCTCCATCGTCATTCGTTAAATTGAACTTCACACATAAGTAAACTTAGAGGTGCTAGCCGGAATCGAACCCCCTAGTCGGGACGGAGACCAATCCAAAAAATCCAAGATCATCGAAATCGGTTCAGCCGTTCTCCAGTTATAAATGGTGTAACTAACACGACTTTGTTTTATAGATATATATATATCACTACATATTATAAAACAAAGTCCCCCGCCGCGTCTGTCTGAATGTCTGTCTGTCTGTCTGGATGTTCGTGATAAACTCTAAAACCACTGAACGGATTTTAATGCAGTTTTCACTAACAGATAGAGTGGTTCCTGAGCTGAAGCAGGTTTTAGTATATACTTTGTTATAGTTTTCTGTAAATTCGATGAAATACTACGATGTTAGTTCAAGTTAGCGGATAAAATCAAGCCGGCTGGGAGCTTTCATCGAAAACGCTGCCTAACCCCTTTGAGGTATAACAAAACCATGTATGGAAGAATTGTTTCTCTTATTAAGGTCTACAAAAAATACCGCGATAGTATAGGTCTATCTTCTAAGGATAGCTTACTATACCCATTTTAAATAATAAAAAACAGGTCCCATATAAAGTGTGATTTGGAAAGAAAGCTATTTAGAGGGATACAGTATTAATCATTTTAAATACAATAGTTACCTTAAGCATTTCATGGACTTTATGATTGCCATTTACACCATGCAATTCAAATGAATATCTTTGGGAGTTATGGAAAAAACAAAAAGTTTCCAGGAGAAAATAAATTCTGCGCCTGCCCGCAGCGGCGCATACAGCTCGCGGGAGCATGATAACCGAATTCCACGCGGGCGAAGCCGCGGGTTAAAGCTAGTTAGTTATAAAATGTTAACTTTTTGATAAAATATACTTTATTTGCTAAATAAAATCAGTTTCGTATATTTAAATCCCATCCGACTGGCTTTTACTTGTAGCAAAACAATCGGCCCAACTTACCTCACCATCGGCACAACCCGCCCCTTGATGGGGTAAATTGTGCCACTCTGACTTTTTGTTTAATATAGCCTCTAAATTAATTAATATTAGATACACCTTCAAATAGCATACGGTTATAAAAACTACATTAAATTTTACATTAGATAAACTCCAAAGCATTATTAAAACTTTCACAGTGTATATCTTATTTAGCATTTTAGTAAAATCGGCACTTTGAACCCCGCCCTCCCCTACCATACATCTTTAGACCCCCGTTCCTTTTTTTGAAGTTTTCTTTCTATGTACAGATACGCCGGGTTCTGCTCTTTTATTATAGTATAGATATTGGTATGGATATCGTCTGCGTAGGCCTTTCTTTACTTGTGTCAAGTACCAGTACCTGACTATTTACCTGGGCGACTAAGCGTTGCTAGGATTAGATCAATTTTTTGCCCCCGTAAACCACTTATATACTTACCAAATTACGTCCAAATCTAGTGGTTTTTAGTGAGCAGTTTCTATAAGGTCGTTCGTAAATAAATAATTAAAATAAATTTTATTCAATAGATAAGTTTATACAATATTTCATAAAATTACACTAGGCGTTTATGATATCTTAATTAACTGACAAAGGTATAAATAAATAAATGCGGTGAAAACATTACCTACTTCTGTGCCTGAGCTAGGGTAAACCTGTGTTTCAGGCAGAAGAACGTCTTAAATATGTATTTGAAATAACTTATATATTAAACATTCTCGTGGAAACAAAGTTATAGAAAATTATTTAATTATAAATAAAAGTTGCTCTGTATCATCGTAGGACAATTTTTGAAGAGCTTCCTTAAGAGTATTCTTAACTTTATTATAACATAGTGGGAATATATTTAATGTAGCGTTAAGTCTATTGTAAAGCAACGGACCAAGGAAGACATGAAATCTAGACGAGAAAGTATATTTGGTTTGATTCGTTTGAGGGCAAACAATATCTTTAAGTATTTTCTTAAGCGAGTCTAAGTTATATGGGAGTGCGGCGTGCTGTTTAAGGACTGTGTTCATTATGAATCTTCTTACAGTTAGCACCTTACAGGATTGGTATAGGGGGTTAGTAGGATGTAGGAAGGGACGGAAGGTCGAAACCTTTAAAACCGCGCGCTGAGCTCTCTCGTAAATACAATAAATATACAAGCACGTTTAAAGCATAGGAGAACCGGCGATCGATCTTTCCTCGGATGAAAATAGTTCGAACCATTGACCTATAATAAGTAATAACATATGGACGAACCGTGCCTAACAGAATATGTCAAAATATATGGAGCAAACTGACATTAGAAAATACGTCCCAATATATGCTAATAACGCCTCTTTATAACGAAAGTCAAACTTTCGTTTTAAACTTTTCGTTTTGACTGAGCCATTTTTCGCTGGCTGATTGTGAATTCTTACTTATAATAGATCAATGGTTCAAACGACTTTTGCTAGATGTGGGATCAGTAACGATCTGGCTATTCATTTTATCCATATTAATATTATAAATGCGAGAGTAATGCGAGAGATTTGGATGAAATTTGGTGTGGAGATACTTGGAGTCCCTCCACACCAAATTTCTACTTTTTAACCCGGAAAAGTGCATAATTCCCGCGGTCGCAGAAGTCGCAGCAAAGTCTAGATTTTTTATAAACTTTCGCTCTTTTTGAAATAATGTAAGATAGAAATATTTTTCAGTTCCTCATAATACTTATAGACCTTATAGTGTATAGGTATATATATATATATATATATATAAGTTCTTAGCAAATCGAATCACAGCTAAAGTTTGACAGCCAAGAAGCGCACTGCACGGGTACACTACAATCAAAGTGAGTGCACTGCACACGACACTGCGGTTGGTTATTTCTAAAGATGTTTCTCACAAAGCTTTCTATCTTGGTGGAAAAATCCGTCGCATCCGTTTTATTTCCTTATTTTAAATTTAAAGAATACTTGTTGCTAACTTTGACTTTTTTAGGGTTCCGAACCTCAAGAGGTAAAAACGGAACCCTTATAGGATCACTCGTGTGTCTGTCCGTCCGTCTTTCACAGTCGATTTTCTCCGAAACAACTGGACCGATTAAGTTGAAATTTGGTACGTATACGTAAGTTTGTGACCCAAACACGGACGTGTAACGAAAGTAAATGAATTTTAAACATAGACCCTATTTTTGGGTGCTAAATTAAAAAATATATTAATGAAGTTTTTCAAACTATATCGTGTTCGACATATCAAATGAAAGTACTTCTTAAGAGGATCTCAAATATATATTTTTTATTTCTTTTCTTTGATCAATACTTTTCGAGTTATTTAAGAAAATAGCCGAAACGTGACCACCCCCCCCCCCCCCTTATCTCCGAAACTACTGGACCTAAAATTTCGGAAAAAATATTAATTTTAACTCGAAAATTATTAAACTCGCGTCGAGAGGGTTCCCTCCCTTGATTATTTTCAATGACGTCATTTTCAAGCCGTTTACAGGATAAGCTCTTTTATATGATAGATTTCAAATACCATGGACTTCTTAATAATTTTCCTGTAATCTATAGGTCAATAAAACTATCCTCCGTATTTTTTCCAAAATTTTAGATCCAGTAGTTTCGGAGAAAAGGGAGGTGGGTAATTTTTCGCCTATTTTCTTAAATAACTTGAAAGGTATTGACCAAAAAAGAAATGAAAAAAATATATTTGAGATCCTCTTCTTCTTTGAGAACCTCATAAGAAGTACTTTCATTTGATATGTCACACGATATAGTTTGAAAAACTTCATTAATATTTTTTTCAAATTTAGCCCCCAAAAATAGGGTCTATGTTTAAACGTCTTTGAGAAAAATCGACTGTGACAGACAGACAGACAGACATACGAGTGATCCTATAGGGATCCCGTTTTTACCTCTTGAGGTTCGGAACCCTAAAAAACCACCCGACTGCCTTCCAAGTTTTGATATTACTATACCCAATGTTATTCAAACAATCAGGACTAATCGAACGACACCTCGTTGGCTAAATAAAATATGTAATATGGCAATATACCGCGTCCTATTACGCCCTCTTGGTAGCAAAAATTTCAAGCTTGAACATGAACATAGGCACCCCCCAGCCAGACAATTCCAGTGTAGAATTCTCGTCTGATACGGCAACCGTATATCGTCCGTAGCAATAGACTTGGTAGCCCATCTTGAGCATGAACTCAGTCCAGGATTGACACTTTGTACCACGGTGGTACAAAACGTCAACTCGGCAGTCAAATGCTTGCTCAAGGTCCACCCTCTTGATGGCAAAAATTTCAAGCTTTTCTAGCTTTATCCATACCAAAGTTAAGAGGGCTAAAAATGACCTGAATGCCTTGGAGAAGAGGTCGGCACGCATGTGCCCTTTTTGCGCGACTTGGCGGGGGCACTACCGTGACCCCAGATATATCAAACCATTTAGGTTACAAAGCGTGCCAAAGAAATATACATACATACACGCATACATCCGTACATGCATACACTCGAAAATTATAACCCTCCTTCTGACGCAATCGGGTAAGACAAATTGTGTAATCTTCGTTTTTAGCTTGGGTTGCATCAAAAAGTTAACGTCCGTTACATTTAGAATGACAGCTGGTGCCATATTTAGCGGGCGTTAACTTTTAATGCAACCCAAACTTAATTGACAACTACTTGAAAGTGAAAAAATGTTTTTTCGTATCAATCAATCAATCAATCATTTATTTTTGTACTCGTCAATTGAAATATGTGTATTAAGATTTCATAGAGAATACTGCAATGTCACTCTTTTCATCGTTAAATAGTCATACTTCCGAAACAACCGAAATAAGTTATTTCGATTCGCTCTAGACGATCGAAATACTTTTTCACGTTTCGGCATGGCCATCTAGATGCACGTCGTGACCAACTAGATTACAGGCCCTACCACGAAGAGCAAAATTCAAACGACATTTATTTTTCTTATATACTCGTACTAATGAGTTAAATTATTAATTTTAATGGACTCGTACAAAAAGTATTGTTCACAATAGTGCCATAATCAAGCTTTTCAATCTCGTACCTTACTTAGGCCACTCAGCAAGCTTCGTGGCCTAAACACGGTACTCGACTGAAAAGCTCTCTATTATGTCACGATTGCGAAAAATACTATTATTTGTAAAACATAGGTTACAATAGGTGGTTGGCGGTTTATAATAGTAACTTATCGCTATGTTTTACCCGCAACGGGTGTACAAATATGTAATGCAGGAATTGGACATGCAATAATGAGAATTTATAAAATACTGAAGAAATGCAAATAAAGTTATAGGTAAAGTGCTAAAATTAAATATGTCAAATTTACAAATGTGCTACGTCAAGATAATTGTTAAAGTGGTCAAACATACAATAAACAGTGTCAAAATACTAATTACAAATATTACAATGGTCACAAAAATCAAGGTCATTTAAATAATCAGCAATGGAGTAGTAGCACTTTATACCAATGCTATAGGCAAACGAGCGCACAGCCCACGTGATGGTAAGTGGTCACTGCCGCCCATGGACACCGAAATCCTATGATCCCCAATTAAGAAACTATAAGATCACGAATGCGCTGCCTACCCCGAGGCCTAACATGGAATGCCTCAGTGCCAGAAACACCGGCTGCCTAGGTTGACTATAAAGTCGGTTCACGCACGGGCCATCATTTTACGTGATAACGTCACTCTTAGGCCGATCGTGCTTCTCTATCGCTTGTTCCACGCTCTCGCTTGCGTGCACGGCTCAGGCGGAACGTTACTATTTCGTCCAGGTACTACTTAATAGTCATGATCACAATAACAGCACAATAATAGCAATGTCATACCTAGCATTATTGGTTACATAAGATGGCGTATAATCACAATTTAAAAATTAAAATAATAGGTAAAAACATTGGATAAATGGATAAACACTCATAACATGACGTGCAAAAACCATTTTCTCAAAAATGCTATGTAATGTTGCCATAACATCGCTAAAAAGCATCCAGTAAGTAGGTCATACCGAAGGCTTATTGGAAGTGTCCAGTAAATAGCGAGATTTTGAATTTGGAATCAATAATTGTCCAGTAAGTACGTATGTAATTCCATTACGTATCATGTTATTTGAATTTCGAAGCACATTTTTACATCGCCACCAACCAATACAAAGGATTAGGTCCTGAGGTCGTATATAAATTTAAAATAGATAAAGGATAAAAAATAATTACCTTGAACGATATTTCACTTTAAATTTACATATTTATTAAAGTATACGTACTTTTTATTTTGCACATGACAAAATGTTTGATTATATTCACTAAGAACAATAAAAAACTAAAATAGGTCAGCGCAATAGGCAGTACGTATAAAAAACACATGATCCAATATTAAAAAAAAAACCTATCGACAAGGTTTGTGCGCGGAACGTTTGCATGCTGCGTTTAATTCACAATTGTAGTGTGTAAAAAGGCGGAAACAGTTAAGATAATTGTTGACTTCGGAATACCTGTTTTATATTATAAAAAAAGAGGTCTGAGTTAAAGTTAAAATCATGAACATTAGTTCTACAATGTAAAAATTATGAAATATTACCAATAAAAAATGAGATTAGCAACAGTGCAAGTAACTCAGTGCAAATAACTAAACGCAGTCTTTAAAAAAAAACGTAATGACAGTCGGCTAGGCGCTAGAGCTAAGGCGGGATTTTAAGTAAAATATATTTTGTTTGTGTTATTGAATACATTTTTGAATAAAATGAGTTCAAGTGAGTCAGATTCCGATATGGACGGCACTCCTCCTCACTTAAAAGCAGAGGTGGAGTTAGCCAAAAATAATTTACTTCCACCTAAGTCAAAGGAGAGATATTTAAAATAATACGAAAAGTTCACTAAGTGGAAGGAAGACAATAAAGCTTATAATTGGTCAGAGAATGTGTTCCTGGCTTATTTTAACCATCTGCGCCAAATAATGCAGCCGTCAAGCTTATGGGCAGTATATTCCATGCTTCGTTGTGTAGTACTAGCAAGTGCCCAAATATGAATGTAACCTTCAATATTTCTTAAATATATTTTTGTCTTTTATTCGTGTTTCATTTTTGAGAAAAGCACTATACTTGCTTCGACCGTAAGAGCCATACTGGCCGCGTATGTAGCCGGACCTCGGCTGGCGCCTCGGTCCGTCAATATCATACTTGGCCAGTATGGCTTACTTACTGGTCTCTGCAGTAATGTACTATACCTAGATAACCACCAAGGTCTATATAATTATCTTCTACATAATAAAAATGAATCGGCGTGTGTTAGTCTGTCTAAAGCTCGAGAACTGCTGGACCGATTTGGCTGATTCTTTTTTTTTGTTTTATTGCCCGTGATTCGGGAAAGGTTTAGAAAGAAAAAAAAAACAGAAAAAATGTAAGGGAACAGCTAAAAAAGAAGAAAAATAACTTTGTATGGGAATCGCCTCCGGGTAATACGAAGTTCACCGGGTCAACTAGTTTAATTAAATACTTAAACATCCAGATCATGACGCACCATAAAAACAAGGGCTCATTGTATTAACAAATAAATATTGCAGAACACACAGTGTTCCCTTTACTTTTCAGGTTCCCTAATTCGGTAATTTTGCTGAAGCACATTGAACAACAACCGTACCTACGCCAAAAAGCAGAATAATAATTATTGCCAAAAAATTGCCAATCGGACGAAAGGTACCAAATTGAGGGGACTTACTTAGATTTACAGCGATCTCACTCTCTTCGTGGTCTTCTAAATTCAAATACCTACCGACGCCGTGACGGCTCCGACATGACACGAGCAGCGGGCGGCTGTAAGCGCGGCGATGCGATGCCTTGCATACGGTCTATTCAATTAAGTCCTGCACTTTACACAAAGTACGACGAATAGTCAAATCAGTAAATCACTATAAAATCCCCGGGGCAATGATTATTTCACAGAAAACAATTAAAATGCGGTTCTACCATAGCAGAACGTGACGTATCAGTAGGAGTTCCATTGGAAGGCTAACTTTTTAATTTTTACTTTTTTTATTATACTTAATGGCGGAAAAACGGCCAGCAATGTGCGGTGCGCGCTGTTATCTTCACCCCTTCATGGCAGAGGTTTCGTCAAATTATAGCATCTTCGATTTGGCTTGAACATACCTATTTTATTAACAAATAAGTATTGTAGAACACACAATGTTCCCTTTATTTTTCTGGTTCCCTTAATCGGTAATTTTGCTGAAGCACATTGAACAACAACCGTACGCCAAATAACATAAATCATAATGCTCCAGGTCCGCAAGTGTACAAAGCAGTGTTAGGGAGTTTAATAGCCAATGTACCCTACCCAAGTGACGGTGATGGGGCATGGCTCGAGGAGCATCAAGTACAAGTACCCAAAAAACTCCACAACGATATCATGACATGATCCTGTAAAATTGATAAACGTAAAAATCAATTTAATATCAATTGTTATGTAAAACCAAATAAATAAAATTTGTATTTAAATGAGCATAATTCTATGTGTTACTTTTTATTAGTTCATAAATAACGGGTAAATATCAGGGTAGAACTCTTGCGATATACATACATAATATAGTTATAAAAATCTACAAGTACATAAATCAAAGAGAAAGATGCATTATTAAAGTCACAACGACCCGAACGAATGTTTTAATGTTATCCAAGGTCAGTCGCAAACATTACGTCACGATTATAACCGTCTCTTCTTCCGGGCTCGTTCGATTAACACACATTGTCCATGGTCTAAATTATTGTATCAATCATGCACTTTATCTGATAGAAAGAGACAAAAGCTATACGCCGCTCATCAATTGCTGCTTCAATCATCTAGTGCAGCGGTTCCCAACCTTTTTTTGACCAGAGACCATTATGATTGCGTTACCTTTACCAAGGACCACAAGATTTGAAAAAAAAACTTCAGATTATGCAAAAGAATGTTTTTTTTAATAACAGTTGGTCAAAAACATAAGTATATTTATACTCCTACCGGGCTTTTTTTTGCGTACTAATGCTTTTTCTTTTCTCAACGTCACCCTATTGGTTTTTTACTTTATTATATTTTTTTCGCAAATTTAAAAATGACATATTATCATTTTCGCTTGTCCAAAACCACGCGGGCAAAAGTTAATGTTAAATATTGACGTCGAAAGTAACATTAATGAGCAGTGAAAACCTGTAACTTTTTAGTACATGGTATATCAATGAGATTGCTGAGCTTGCATCTTCTGTACAAGTCCAGGAATTCATGGGTTAATAGGGTCTTGTCATATTGTTTCGTCAGACGCTTCCCTCCTACCGGTCACCTCACCGCGTTCTCGTTCACGTAAATTCAAATATGAAATCTGTCGCGGACCATATTTTAAATCTCGTGGACCACTTGTGGTCCGCGGACCACCGGTTGGGAACCACTGATCTAGTGGAACAGACGAGGCCTGGACGGTAAACGGTCACTGTCATTCGTTCTACATCTGCAGTGTGCACTCAGCTTGTGGTGCTCGACGGAAACCAACGTTTGTAAACAAACTCAATTATATATTCAAGGTAAGCCTGATTTGTATTGTGTCTTGCTTGTATCCAACCAGATACATAATTACGACCGTCGTTTGGTGTATTTAATAATAGTGTTCTATATGTAGATGGTGGTGAAACTGTACAAATTTGACGGGAGTCCGCCGGCCCGCGCGGCCATGATGGGATGTGAGCTCTTCAATGTGCCAGTCCAATACGTTGAAGTAGATCTGCTAAATGGCGGATACCGAGATCCAGAGTACGTAAAGGTAAGGTTTAATTGTAGGTAGGTAAGTACTCAATCATTTTATTGCTTTGAACAAATCATGATAATAATAAACTATAGTGCCAAACGTAGACACGGGTCAACATATAGAATAGCTGTTTATCTCGAAAAAACAGCTAGTTCCTGCGGAAATGCTCCAACCGAATTCCACGCGGATGAAGTCGCGGGTAGAAGCTAGTTATCTGTACTAATAATAAGCCTGTAGAAGTCGCGTTTGAAACTTGAAAATGGGTGAAATATCATCACAACGTTTTGCTTATACCAAAATATATTCCATACTAATAATTATAAATGCGAAAGTAACTCTGTCTGTCTGTCTGTCTGTTACCTCTTCACGCTTCAACCGCTGGACCAGTTGAGGTGAAATTTGGCATGGAGATAGTTGGAGTCCCGGGAAAGGACAAAGGCTACTTTTTATCCCGAAAAAACGCAAAGTTCCCGCGGGAGCACGATGACCGAATTCCACGCGGGCGAAGCCGCGGGCAGTAGCTAGTTGAATGTAAGTAAGAAACCTTGAGATATTAAAAATTAAAATTACTGACTTGGACTTTTACGTTTATTTTGCAGAAAAATCCACTACATACTATACCAATACTTGAAGACGGTGACCTGATTTTGCACGACAGGTACATATATTTTTTAATAGTAATTTTATTCACTTCGAAGGAGTCTTTTTTTATTTTTGACTTGAAATTTAAAAATATGTACTTATTTTCCAGTAATGCAATCCTTGCATACGTCGCCGAAGCGTACGGTAAACAACAAGAGTCTTTCTACCCAAAAGACGTGAAACAGAGGGCGCTTGTTAACCAAAAGCTCTTCTTCTGCAACTCCATACTCTTTCCAAGGCTCCGCAACATCACGGTAAATTATATTTGAGCTAATTTATATAATTATACTTGTTAAAGTAAGTAATTTAAGTGAACGCCGTGTCACGGGAAGCCAAATGTTGAAGTTTCGAGTTTAAAGTAGATACTCCAACTCAACAGCCAACGTGTGTTTGTAAGGGTATTATTGAAATAAATAATAATTCGTGGTTGCCATGTGATACGGCAGCTTTATTACAACACATACTAAATAAACGATTCTTGCCTAAGTAAATTTTTAATATAAGTAACATTCTTAAAAGTGACAAACCGAGGAACTAACAGATCTATTGTATTTTCAGGCTCCTATAATCATATATGGCAAAAAGGATATGACCGAGGAGACATATCAGCTCATTGATGAAGCCTATGAATTTTTAGAAGCATTTTTGTCGCGCACGAAGTACTTGGCCTTAGACAATATCACCATAGCGGACATAGCAGCATACGCCACCACCTCATCGCTAATATATGCTTTAAAGATAGATGAACAGAAGTAAGTTATACCGACTGTTCGAAATTTTAATCTTGTAAACCACAAATAATAATATTTACGTCACGACGTGTGCATATTAGATAGGCAAAGAGGATTTTTCTGTTGTAGTTTATCTATTGAAAATAACGCCAGAATTATTAAATATTTTCATACAGCACCTCCTCTACTTTTAAATCCCTTTTATATATGTGTTCATGGACAGGTTGGTCACCTTTATAAATAAGAAGAAGATTCCCAATAAAAATCTATCTCCTTAAAAATTATCACTAATATAAGGCATTTTGACTCACTATTACCTACATTACTAACTACTTATCTGTATAAAAAGAATCCATATAAAAAAGTCAAACCGTCACCTACCTACATAAAAATATAAAAAAGAAAAGCATCTTATAACGAAAAAAACCGGCCAAGTGCATGTCGGGCCACGCGCAATGTATAAGGGTTCCAAAATTGATGATGCACAGTTACCTTTCTAAGACTAGCATCTTAGCTAGGCTGCGGTATGACGTGCCCCTGCCTGCCGCTCGAGTAAAATCATTGGTTTTTCTACTATTTAGAAATTATATTTAAAATTACTTACATATGGCTCATAACTTAACATTTAGAACCTGTTACAACGTTATATTAGTATTTTTTATTACTTTTCCGTGCGAATCCTATAAGTTGGTCTTATAAGCCTAAGTAGGCTGTACAAGTTTGCTAAGTAGCTGTGATAGTTTTCCTTTCAACTAAGTACGTTAATTATGCCACTACCGTGAATTTTTTCAGCCATCAAAAACCACCATTTAGCTGCCAGGTGCCATATTTTTATAGACCTATTCAACGACACCCACATCAAGAAGTAGTAGTAGTACTACAGCCTATTTGCGTCCCACTGCTGGGCACAGGCCTCCTCTCATCA
This sequence comes from Aethes cnicana, assembly GCA_963971205.1. Classification (NCBI taxonomy): domain Eukaryota; kingdom Metazoa; phylum Arthropoda; class Insecta; order Lepidoptera; family Tortricidae; genus Aethes; species Aethes cnicana. Next base: position 6,270,700 of record OZ020276.1, on the reverse strand, counting down.
CGAGAGGGTTTGGGCTATAGTCCCCACGCGGGCCCGGTGCGGATTGGGGACTTCACACACATCTTTGAATTACTTCCCAGATGAGTGCAGGTTTCCTCACGATGTTTTCCTTCACCGAAAAGCACAGTGGTTAATTCAAATTGAATTTCGCACATAAGTAAACTTAGAGGTGCGAGCCGGAATCGAACCCCCGACCCTCTGCATGAGAGGCGGTAGGTCGAACCACAAGGCCACCACGGCTTCAAGAAGTACAGAAGAAAAAAAAAATACATACCCACTTTACGAGTAGGGGATGTAACCTAAAAAAAAACAACATTTTATTGTACCACTTTGTCGGCGTAACTAATTTAATATTATTAATGCCAAATAACAGCTTTCTATAACTAAGCATCTCCGAGCTATGCTGCGGACGGACAGACATGGCGAATCTATAAGGGTTCCTTGTGGACTTTGGAACCCTAAAAAACGACTTGAATAGAAACAGAAACAACTTGTGTCGTTATTACTCCAACCGAGTATTCCGTACTACCAACATAACAACAGAATTCACATGGTTCTTTGAACCATACAGACAAATTATTTTTATTATTTAAATTTAGAACAAACTTTCCTTTAGTCTGGCTGAAGAATATAGACGGGCGTTGCTGTTCGAAGATGTTCTAAATTAAACGTCATTACAACATCGAATTCGATTTTGTAAAATGAATTTTACTTTATGCCAACAAAAAGGAAACCAATGACCAAAAAAAAATTGTCTTTGACAGAAGTTCCTGTCATAACGGATGTCATTCCTAAGTACCGATTTTGAGAGGATTTATGATATGGGTGTAGACAAATGTCACGAAAATTTGTCGCGAAAAGGCTTGCATGCCTCTTTAGCTAGAGATATTCTACTATCTAAAGTCCCACGCCTTCACATTTCAAAACGCTTCAATTCGTCGATCGTTTTTTCGTATCCCCCACCACTGTCTTTGCACTCAGCGAATACAAGATAAGGTGACCTTTTCAAACATTACATCAGGGTAAAAAATAAAATCGGAGAGCGTCGGTACGATAACGGTTTACAAGGCCACTTTTTATCGCTTAGCCGGCCATTAACTATATTTTTTTGACTTTGTTGCTACGGTTACTCATCATGGTTATTATCAAAACTCAGGCAAACAACACGTGAGCGTTTTTCTTGTGTAATGCTAGAGACAAGGTATGATTATTAGACTGTCAATTTCCTTAAATTGCAGCCTAAGTACATCGGAAATGCTCTGTATTATGAGCAACATCCAGGGGGCGTTACAAACATTCATGTAATGTAAGATCATATCATGTAAGATGATTTGAGGCACCTTCCAGATGTTCAAATTTATATGCAGGCTAGGTGTCTAGGTAGACAGCGACATCTATTGTCGCTTTAAACACTTATTTGAGGCGTACGTTGATTTCTATGAAGGTTGACATTCTAGGTTTACCTTACTTTTTTATGGTAATGCATATGATGCAAATAATCCGTTGTGCGGCAAGCACCTCGATCGTATAGAAGACCTTGTAAATTTATTACCTACTAGCTTCTGCCCGCGACTTCACCCGCGTGGAATTCGGTTATTGCGTTCCCGCGGGGACTATGCGTTTTTCCGGGATAAAATGTAGACTATGTCCTTTCAACCCAACTATCTCCATACCAAATTTCATCTCAATCAGTCCAGCGGTTGAAGCGTGAAGAGGTAACAGACAGACAGAGTTACTTTCGCATTTATAATATTAGTATGGATTTAGCAGGCAATTCTCTGTTACCAAGACCCCATAATCTAACTGCTTTTTTTTTCAGGTACCCTAAAATTCTGGCATGGATTAAAGTGATGGAGCAACAGCCATACGCACAAAAATGTAATGCACCTGGACTCAGTCATCTCAAGCGTTTCTTTGAAAGTCATGATATTAAGCCATAATAATATTAAGAGCTATGTGGAAATGTAACGAATCTTTAGATCTGATGCAACATTGTAATCTTCATTTATTTGTAACTATAAAAAAAAATATTTATATTGGACGGGAAAATTTCTTTAGTTCGAAAAATAAAAAAAAATACAATGACAAAACTTAAAGGGATGAGAGACCGTCAAATATCTACCATTCGGAAAAGTGATTTTTATATTTCGAGAAAATGCTTTAGAGACATTCGAGTTTTCGTGAACATTGAGCTAACTCATCATGTATCTGGTGATTTTGCGATAGGACCATTTGGGAGGACCACGGCCGGATAGGTTACACGGTTATTTTAAAGAAAAACCGGCCAAGTGCGAGTCGGACTCGCGCACCGAGGGTTCCGTACAAACCTGTAAGGTTTACAAAGTTCGTTCTTTACGACAATCGAGTCATAACTATGGTATTTTTATTGCAAAATGAAATTCATAACATTACAATGGGGAAAGATGGAGTAGCATAAATTTAAGACAAAGATCTTAAAAAATATATATTTTGTAATGTAACTAAAAATTTAAGGTTTTCGGAATTTTTCCTTTATGTGTGCTATAAAACGTTGCTTCATGCCAAATTTCAAGATTCTAGGTCGACTGGAAGTACCCTTTAGGTTTTGATTCCCTTGCGAGTACTTGCGAGTTTCAAAATATGCAGCTTAAATTGCTGTTTCTTTTGATTGCGTTGACATAGAAGTTTGATTTTGTTACAGCTTAAAGGTATTATAGACCTGAGTATTTGGTATGAATTTCAATTTAATACCTCTACGCGTTTATGAGGAAATGGGTAGTAAGGTTAAAATTATTAAAAAAAAATATATTATGTGATGTAACTAAAAATTTATGGTTTTCGTAATTTTTCCTTTATCTATGCTATAAGACGTTGCTTCGTACCAAATTTCAAGATTCTGAGTTCACGGGAAGCACCCTGTAGGTTTTGATTCCCTTGCAAGTGTCGAAAATTTGCGGCATAAACGGCTGTATCTTTTGATTGCGTTGGCTTAGAAGTTTGATTTTTTCACAGCTTCAAGGGACAGTAGACCTGAGTAATTGATATAAATTTCAGCTTCATACCTCCACGCGTTCCTGAGAAAAAGGGTCTTGACAGACGGACGGACAGACGGACAACAAAGTGATCCTATGAGGGTTCCGTTTTTTCCTTTTGAGGTACGGAACCCTAAAAATGTAGAAAATTTCATTAATAGCTAAGTTAAAATTGTCAAACAAAAACAATAATGACAAAATATGCAAATGATATCGACGGTGGAAAGGAAGAACCTCTTAAGCGACATTTTGGTCAAAATTGAGTTATATATATCGTTGAAATCAGCGTTTTTTTCCGCATCGAATGAGCCGGGTTTCGTGGCGATCTGATGACTTTTATGTCGCTTAAGGTAATTTCAAAATAGCCCCTCAGTTTCAAAATAACCCCTTTATGCGACACGAAATTTTGCTTAAATTTAAACTGTGTCACTTAAATGTATACTCATTCATAAACGGATCCGCTTAAGGAAATCTTAAAAACACTCATTTTTAGAGTACTGGCGTTCAAGCGTTTATTGCAGAAACATATTTTATCAGCCAAGGTACTTAAGTGTTTCTTCCGGTATTATCAATAACAACTGAGGTCGGTTAAATGAAAGTCAAAAAAATTCACCAAAATTTTTATTCCTTTAAGCGACAGCTTTTCACCTTGCCGTAATTGTCGCTTAAAGTATTTGTTAAAACATACCGTACGTCGCTTAAGTGAAAGACATAAATAAGTTGTGTTGCTTAAACTATCGTTCCAATGTGTAGAATGTCGTTTGAGAGCATTTTTTTAAGCGTGAAGTTTCTGCGGATGGCGCTTATGTTAGCGTAGTGACACGGCGCTTGTCGCTTCAGTTGTCAGCAATAGTGGCAGGCTGGCGGTTGTCATACTATTTACCGAAGACGGTAACTGTAAAATCCTAGAAAACTTCAGTTTTCGAGAATTTTGAGAGTCTGAGAGTGTTAATTACCGTTATTTTATAATTTAGTGATACTTACAGCATACAATTATCTATCTATATAATAAAGCTAAAGAGGGTTGAAAGTCTTTACATGGAAGATATTCGAAAAAAAGGTTTGCTGGGGATACTTAAATTAGAATCGATAACAGAACACATTCCAATAGTTTTTAGAATTTTAATTGTAGCACTTAGAATAGCTAAACAGGGTATAACCAGGGGAAAGACATGGATAACGTGTTTAAAAGATGAGAACGGTATAAAGCAGAGTGATAGAGAGAAAATATCACAAATATGCACGTCTTACTACAAGGCCCTATATTCCGACTCATCTCGAGAACACGCCAACACAACATATTCATGCCCTGAGTCAATGCCACCAATAACGGGTTTTGAGGTAAATACAGCTCTCAAGACTATGATTTACCAAAAAAGCCCGGGTGAAGACGGCATAACCACAGAAGCACTCAGACTAGGACGAGATACCCTCCTGCCACATATTACTAACTTTTTCAATAGTATTTTATTTTCTGGCCAAATCCCAAACAATTTTTGTCACTCTAACATAATTTTACTTCACAAAAAAGGTGATAAAAGTGATATTAATAATTACCGCCCCATTAGTTTAGTCTCACACCTGTATAAATTATTTATAAAAACGATCCAAAACCGAATAGCCCCACAATTAGACAAGCATCAACCGCCCGAGCAGGCGGGCTTCCGTCCATCTTTTTCCACCACCGACCACCTCCACACCCTCAACCAGCTTATTGAGAAGTCTAACGAGTTCAACAAGCCACTGTACTTGGCATTTGTTGACTACAGTAAAGCTTTCGATAGCGTCTCACATAGTGCTATACTATCTGCACTGCGTAGTCAATACATAGACGAAACCTATGTTGAACTCGTTAGAACTATCTACGATAATAGTACGGCTCAAATCAGTCTCCAAACACCGGGATCTGTATTTAAGATCGAGAAGGGAGTAAAGCAGGGTGACCCGCTGTCTCCGAAATTGTTTACCAGTTGCCTTGAAGAAGTTTTCAAGAATTTGGCGGCATCCTGGGAGGAGAGAGGTATCGTCGTCGAGAATCGGAGATTGACTAATCTTAGATTCGCCGACGATATCGTTCTCTTCTCAACATCGGCATCTGAACTGCAATTTATGCTGCAAGACCTCAGCAACGCAAGCCTTGAGGTTGGACTTACGATGAACAGATCGAAGACTCAGTTGATGACCAATCGCGCGAAAGTAAAGGTTACGGTGGATGGACAGGCCATGCAATACGTCGACGAGTACACCTACTTGGGCCAGATTGTCTCCTTCACTAACAGACAGGACAAAGAGATCAAGAGAAGAATCGAAAACAGCTGGAGGAGCTTCTGGTCCATGAAGGATCTTATGAAGGGAACCCTTCCCATTTCTTTGAAACGCCAACTCGTGGGCGTATGCATCTTGCCTGTTTTAACCTACGGCGCCCAATCATGGTCATTAACTGAGGCACAAAAGTCCAAGCTCAAGGTTTGCCAGAGAGCAATGGAGCGCAGTATCTTAGGCGTCCGAAGAACTGATAGGATACGGAACTCAGAACTGCGCTCCAAGACTCAGATTGCCGATGTTAGGGTACAGACTGCCAAACTAAAGTGGAACTGGGCTGGACACGTCTGCCGCATGCACGATGACAGATGGGCCAAATTAGCCACCGAATGGCTACCTCGGGACGGACATCGTTGCAGAGGCAGACCTAGACGGAGATGGCGCGACGACCTAGACAGCTTTAGATCGGGTTGGCCAGAACTGGCAAAGAACAGAGAGGAGTGGAAGAGAGGAGGGGAGGCCTTTGCCCAGCAGTGGGATCTAATAGGCTAGATAAGATAAGAATTGTAGCATTTGTAGCGGTGGAAAGGTTAATTTTTAATTTTTAACAGTTGTTATCATTATTATGTATGTATGTTTTATTATTATTATTTTTAAGCATTATTAGTATTAATTTCGAGGCATTATATCACCTCAATCTTTGACGAAGCTTGATGTGGATTTTGATGATGTTTTGTTTTATTAATTATGTAATTTTGTGGCTGAATAAAATAAATAAGATTTAGAATTTTTGTCTGTTTGTCTGTTTATTTGGACGCGCATCACGTGAAAACTGCTGGAGCTATTTTGATGAAATTTTGTATAAAAATAGTTGGAGTCCCGAGAAAGGACAAAGGCTACTTATTATCCTGGAAAAACGCATAGTTCCCGCGGGAACGCGATAAACGAATCCCACGCGGGCGAAAGTAGCGGGCAGAAGCTAGTTAAAATATAACAAGAAGTCAGACTCAAACCTGGTCAAAGTCTTAACAAATTTTATAATTTTGGATATTATGCCAACTGTGGGCATTTCTGTCTTGTTGTTCCTTTATACTCCCAGCATCAGTATCAGATACCTTTATGAATGACAGATGAAAATGTGAACGCGATCAAGACTTTCTTCAATTTCAAACTAAACAAATAATATTTGTAATATTTCCAATAACCGTTTTGATGTCAGAATAATTTAGAATTTCAATATGATCCATATTTGACATCATAAAAAATATTAAGGCTGACTTGCACCAACGCCGCTAAACTCGGGTTAATATCCTCCAACTCGAGTTAAGTTGATACAACTAAACCAAAGTTAAGAGGCCAACCCGAGGTTAGCGGCTTGGTGCAAGTGTTAATATTTACATAGGTACTTGGATCTCCCTATACTACTCTATGTTACACGGAAGACAACTTTTTTACACATTGAAATGCAGAAAAACTATTGAATGAATGATGTTACTGTACCTTCACCATTGTCGCTTAAACCATTTATTCCAGGAGTGGATTAGACAATAGAAGTCGTTCAATTGTTTTTGCTGCTATCTATCTATAAAATCGTAATGTCGCTTAATTGGTTCTTCCGGGAACAACTTCGTGTCAATTTCACTTAACCGACATTTATTTCAGAAGATTCTGTGGTTATAGGGCTAATTCTTATATCATTTGATAGCTTTTACAATTTGCAATAATGCCTACATACAACGCAAATTTCTAAATAGCGTAGAAAAAAAGTTATGATTTTTTTTTCGAAAAAAATAACTTTAAAACGCTCTCCTGTAAAATTCAAAAAATGGCGCTTAAGAGGTTCTTCCTTTCCACCGTCGATATACATCCCAACTAGCAAATTATGCACTTATAGTACTCTTCAAGCCTATTTTTATTGCGCTTATAAAGTACTTGTAGCTATCTACAAAACTGGATTTGGGCACACTTATAGGAGCATTTGTTTTTGTAACAGTCTTATAATCTACTTACAGAATGCTATTAAGTCCTATAATATGCTCGTAATAGCGTTGAAGAAGTACAAATAGTCCTATAATGTATACTCTAAACCTTTATAAGTACAATTGCTCTTGTAAGTGTCTGTGACAAGCTCTTTATAAGATTAAAATAGTAAATGTCAGTACATCTTGCAAATGTGGTTTAGTGTTTGTGTTGTGAGTGATTTTTGGAATTAAAAAGGTAAGTACAATATCTTTTTGACATAATACTAATATTTATCGTAGCCGGTGAAGTAGGGATGTGAATATAGGGTTAATAGAGAATGAATTAGTGGGGAAGTGATATTCATCGTTAAAATATAGTATTTTAGAAACATATTTTAAAAGCGCCTCTAAAATTTCATCATTACACCATTCTTTTAATAAGTTTATTATTATTACAATATATTGCAATAAATATCCGCCATAACAAAAACTGGTTTAAATGAGAGCGTTTTAAGTCTATTATAAGTGTAATAGCACTTATTCAAACTATTATAAGAACATCATGCCCTCCATGTTGACATTAATTAGGGTTCCTCATAAATTCAATATAAACACTACTAACCCATGATTTTTTTACAGTTTATAATTTTAAAATGTAGTAAATCCCTATAAATCGTAAAAAAATGTTATTTTTGGTCTTGAATGTATTGTCTGACTGACTTTATATTATAGGTACTATATTTTGCCCGCGACTTCGTATGCGCGTAAACATTAACATATATTTAATTTTTTTTTCCGTTCACGTGGGCATTTCGAGAAATCCTCTTTAGTGCTCTCATACACTAAGTTCACAGTTCATTGAGGACTACATTATATGTGGTACGTTATACTTTAGGGCCAGAGATTTTTATCTTTTTCACTTTCTTCGTTATCTTCTTCTGTGTAATTTTCTTTGTCGAAATCTTCACCTTTTTTATTTTCATCTTCACTTAAATTATCTAAATTATTTGATTCTACGGGACCCTTTCTTAATAAAGTTCCCTTTTGATTCAGTGAGTCAACTCTTATAATAGCATCAAACAAGAGTAGATACGTTTTTGAAATCTTATTAAGGTTCTTCTCAAGAATGTAATAAGAGCTATTACTCTTATAAAGGTTCTGCTCAAGAATGTTATAAGAGCTATTACTCTTATAAAGGTTCTGCTCAAGAATGTTATAAGAGCTATTACTCTTATAAAGGTTCTGCTCAAGAATGTAATAAGAGCTATTACTCTTATAAAGGTTCTGCTCAAGAATGTTATAAGAGCTATTACTCTTATAAAGGTTCTGGTCAAGTGTGTAATAAAACCTTATACTCTCACCGAATGCTACTATTGGAGCTGAAAAATTACAAAGACTATTTGTCTTGTAACATGCACTTATAAGATACCATCTCCTATAACTGTCTTATAACGTACTCCTATAGTAAACTATAAAGCTTTGTTATAAGAACAAGTGATCTTGAGTTATTGCTCTCATAACGCTCTTAATAAGAGCTTTTACTCTTATAAAGGTTCTGCTCAAGAATGTTATAAGAGCTATTACTCTTATAAAGGTTCTGCTCAAGAGTGTAATAAAACCTTATACTCTCACTGAATGCTACTATTGGAGCTGAAAAATTACAAAGACTATTTGTCTTGTAACATGCACTTATAAGATACCATGTCCTATAACTGTCTTATAACATACTCCTATAGTAAACTATAAAGCTTTGTTATAAGAACAAGTGATCTTGAGTTATTGCTCTCACAGCGCTCTTAATAAGAGCTTTTACTCTTATAAAGGTTCTGCTCAAGTGTGTAATAAAACCTTATACTCTCACCGAATGCTACTATTGGAGCTGAAAATTTACAAAGACTATTTGTCTTGTAACATGCACTTATAAGATACCATGTCCTATAACTGTCTTATAACGTACTCCTATAGTAAACTATAAAGCTTGTTATAAGAACAAGTGATCTTGAGTGTAACAAGACTTATAGCTTAACCTTGTAGTACACTACAAGCCTATTTATAAGAACACGAGATCTTGAGTATAACAAGACTTGTGGAATGCCAATATAAGAGCGAAAGTCTTTCTCAGTGCACTTACTAGACTATTATGAGAATTGGTAGTCTTATAATTTTGGTTATAGGACTACTTTGCTAGTTGGGATATACCTCCAATATAAGTGGTGTGGGTTTGTTCAGTTAGTCGATTTTATTCGAGACCATATAATTATTTAACTAGCTACTTACACGCAGTAGGCCTGTTTTTCATTTGCAGTAGCCATGAACACTATATCGCCTAGCTTTATTATTGTTCTTATTTCGTGTGCCGAATGTTATATTTGTATGTCAATCGGAATTATTGATCTAAATAACGCGACAAAGGAAGCACTAAAGTACCGCCGTGAGCGGTTCAACCACTGATTGTCCACATCAAGAATCAGTCACGCCACGAATCAACTAATTCGTCGCACTCCACAAGCGTCATGGAAATAAATCATAAATCAGTGACAATCGCCGAAACCTTGATCGAGAGCGTGGAAAATTCAGAGTAGCTGGTTAATATTCTCAATATTTTATTTCGTTCTTAAAATGTCGAATCTGCATTAAATGCGCCTACTTTTGAGGAAGTGGCACTGCATATCACCATGCTTTTTGCGTGTGCTGTAGTACACGCGATCAAACTGACTTGAAGATATTGTTAAATTTCGAAGTATCTAAAGTTCCGAAAAACTGTCAATGAATATGAAAAATTGTGGATTCGATTTGATTAAGCCTTTACTGAGGATCATTTTACAATAAATAGCATCTCTTAACTCCTACAATAATTAACGGCGTGGCACGCAAAGGGCAAAATCATTCTTAATTTTTTTTAAGGTCAATTATCTCGAAATCCAGCCATCTATGACTTAAACTTAAATCTCACATTTGTATAGTCATACACTTGGCTCTTTAGCGCTGCAGGATTATCCATGACTTACTGGATATCTTGTATATTTATTCAAGTAGTCTCTTTTTTTTATGTCCTTTGGAATGTCATGACCAAGGTAGTGCCCGCTTTCCAGATTTCGTCAAAATTTTAACAAAGAATTCCCTTTAACGTATGTTAATGACTAAAATACCTATTTATTTTTAGACTACAATAGTAGTGACAATCATTTATTGATTGCACAAAATATATCGCGTGTCAAAATGATGCAACGGCAACGTACGGTGCGCACCAAACAGGTCACTACCATGGACTTACCTGGCAGTAGGTGTAGCGCTTCACTAAAATAACACCTTTTAATTCCTGCCCCTTTTCCCGCACGCCCTCCAGTATGATTTGCGTCATTTTTTTTAATGCGCGCAGCCGGCTTCATTGATTTATAAGACGTTATCACGTCAAAAACCGGCCAGTTGAGTGTGGGGCCACGCGCAATGTAGGGTTCCGTACCTTATCCGAGTACTTTTGAGGGTTACGTAGTCAAATGGCAAAAAAATAGAACCCTTATAATTTCGTCATGGCCGTCTCTCTGTCTGTCCGGGTTATGACTTGTCGGATATTGCTTCAAATTTCCACATTATAGGCGAAAATGGAACTTGACTTGCGACTTGGAGGTGATCCGGGCACGTTCCTTCTGTCTTCATGTTGACTATAAGCAGGAAATAGGGGCGACCAGTGAAATGGCATCACGAACCGTTTAGGTCATGAATGTAAATTAATCCGAACGGGCGTCCGCCAATGGCTTGTGATGTCTTACGTCGCTGAATACCTAATGCTAGTTTGCGGTTAGAAATCCGAGGTGCACGATAAATAGCTCGCATTTACATTCAGCACTGCATGTTCCTGTATTGGCTGCTGTACGAGTATCTATCTTGCTCTGATGTTTTCGCGATGGTTTGCGAGTAATTGAAAGTCGGAAAGCTTCTTAGTGGATTACATGGTGAATTTTACCTATGAACCTATAACATCGTATTATTTTTCTGAAAGTGTTCTTCCCTCTCCAAATTTTGTCACACATACAGGTCCTATGCAGATTGCAGGCAAGCGGATACATTACGTAGGTATGTACCCATGCAATTCATAAGTCAAAATTTTCTGAGGTCTACCGATACTCCAATACCAATCCCTTGCCAGTAACCAAAATAAATAGTTTTAGAAGCCACATTTCATACCTACCACATTTTTAAACGATGTAATTTTTTTTTTGTGTGTATTATTCAATCAAATCCGTCAATTATGAATGGCGCGATTTCGATGATTGTTTTTTTAATGATGATGATGGGATCAATGAGAAAAATAGGGAACTCCTCGAAATTTGTTAGCACGTGTATGATTTTTGCATCAATTTCAAAGACTACAGTGATACTTACGTCCCATAGTATTCATGTTTGGACAATTTGACCGAAAAAAAAATTTTTTTTTTAAGTGAACCAACCCAATGCTATAATATTCTTATTGTGAACTTGACATCGACTTTACAGGCTGTCGAAGTTTGAATTCGATTTTTTATTTTATTTTAGTGTAAACATTTACCGAGAAAACCTATTTGTTCAAATTATTTCAGACCGTCGATACTGGAAGAAAATAATAAATAGACCAACTACAGAACTCGGCAGTTAAGCAAGTTCGTACCCCGCAATCGAAACTTATTGTAAACTGAAAAGTTTCGTTGTATCGGTTCCAAACAAGTCTAAACATTTCATGAAATAGTTCATAATTTGTAGTTGTAGTTTTAGTACTATTCCTAAATAGTAGGTGATAACGTCTTACAAATCGATGAACGCTGACAGCGCGCAAGAAAAAATATAATGACGCAAAAGTAACGTATTACGGTGCAAGCGAGAGCGCGGAACAAGCAATAGAGAGTCACGGTTGGCCTAAGCGTGACGTTATCACGTAAAATTATCGTCGGTAAACCGACTTTATAGACAACCAATTTTATAGGTACTAACTTAATTCCATGAATCGAGCTGAATATATGAGCTAAATAATTAAACTAAAATCATGATTTTAAGACTAATCGTTTTGTAGATGCTAAGGTCTTGCCTTCGTCCAATTCGCCTTTTCATTCTATAGTATGTCTCGTTGTGATATTAAAGATGTTTCACGTCAAAAAATCACTCACAAACTATTATTTTATTTATCTTAGTAAACGAGTATCTCCTTTTAAGTGCTTCTTCCCTGTTACTTCGTTCCGAGTTCAAGCTAAAATCCCCAGGATAAGGTTGGCACAGAGAACGAATTACTTATACTGAATTCGATCGGCGCCCGCGTCAGCCATTTTGAATGGGTAACGTAATTCATGCAATTTTTTCTCAAAACGTCGACCGTTCCCGATGTTTCGCCTTTTCAGCGTAAAGTGACGAAACATGTCTCACGGTGGAGCGCGAACTGTTTGCATTACACTCACGTAGATGACGCGACAGACCACGGTGCGTATAACGTGAACTCTACTCCCTTAGAAATAAAACAAAGAATCCAATGACCGAACAACAAGTCAAACAATCGCACAGAATAGGCACCGCGTTGCCGTCTCGACCACAATATCTGTAGGTTCGTATGAAAATCTATAACGTTGAATGAAGTCAAATGTAACTTGATTTTTATTAAGATAACAAGCCAGCCCTGTACCTACCTACTAGAAACTCCTAATCGAGCATTTGCTTTGTATGAAGTCAGTCTACTACTTATTCTATACTTTACTTAAAAACCACTTTAATCGAAAGATATGACGTAATAAAAAACTTTTGAATTGGACAATAGGTACATTTTTAAGTAAACACCGGAAAACACTTTAGTAAAATGTGTTTTCTCAAACATGCTCGGAAATGTTCGTGTTACTGTCAAAAAAAGAAGACGCGAGGCTGTCCGTTGCCGGCCTTGGCCAGCAAAAACATTATTGTCGTGTGTGTTTTTTTTAATTCGCTTGCTATTTGAGACACCTCTGTAGAGAAACTGACAAATCCATGGAGGTAATAAGTACAACTTCCATGGCCAAATCATCCACGATCATGGAAGTAGTAAATACTGATGTGGGGTAAGTGCGCCTAAATTTATTTCGCCCCTATGCCTTGTAAACAGCCAACTACTAGTTGAGTAATATTTATTGGTTTCGATATATTTATGTTAGGCGCACTTACCCCATCCTGGCGCACTTGCCCCGACTGACCTTACGTATTTCCTCGCTGTTTGAGAAAAGCATTATATATACCTCGGCCGCAATTGCGTTTGCCGGACTCGTACTAATAGAAGGCTTCGCTTCGCTCAGCCTTCTAACTGACTCTTCCGGCAATGCGCTACTTGGCGGCCTCTGCAATAATGTACTATTAAAACAGTTGTTTAAAGGCCCTACATAAAATAATTATGATTAACGGGTTAAATAAAAATGTGAGGTAAGTCCTTTCCTCTACTATACTACAACAGCCTATTTACGGCCCACTGCTGGGCACAGACCTCCTCTCATCATGAGAGGGTTGGGCTATAGTCCCCACGCGGGCCCAATGCGGATTGGGGACTTTCACACACATCCTTGAATTTACTTCGCAGATGCGTGCAGGTTCAGGTGCAGTTCTTTCCTCGAATATGGTTTATTCCGAAAGTTGGCAGCATCACAAATAGCTGTCAAATATATCGCTATATTTCTGAATGAAAACGGGAATAATTATTGCTATTTTGTTGAATAAAACATTAATTATGGCATGGAACAATAGTCACGAAATTTTTAGAACATATTATCAATTACCTAAAAACGCATCGTTTGAAAATTATAATCTTACTATCCGATGCCCGCGAACTTCGTCCCGCGCAGACTTAGAATTTGCGTAACCGATGATACTATACATATAGACAGTTATAGTTATAGAAGTATCGTCCCGTGGAAATATCGGGTTAAAAAGTATCCTATGTTATGGCCCGGGTCTCAAACTGTCTCCATACCAAATTTCATCCAAATCGGTCTACTCGTTGCGACGGGAAGGAAGGATAAACAAATAAACAAACACACTTTCACATTTATAATATTTAATTACTATGGATATTAACAAAAAAAAACGTTAGGTATCACGATTATTATTTTATTACGATTATGATCGAGTGTAGTGAACCATGGAAGTTGCGTTTAATAGTACATTACAGACCTAGGGTGGTGAATTCGTAAATGTCCCAGATCGCAGGTTTCTGTGCTTTACGAATTACCGCCCGTGGTTTGTCAAAAGTTTTACGTCTTGCCTTGGCCAAGAAGTGAGTTTTTCTTTCCGCGTAGCGGGCAGAAAATCCCACTTTATGGCCAAGGGTGATGTAAAGAATATTTACATGTCTGTAATGTAATATTTTCATAATTCGTTGCATAACCCGATGGTGTAGCGATATCATTAACTAAAATCGGTATCATCACTACATAGTATAAAACAAAGTCGCTTTCTCTGTCCCTATATCCCTATGTATGCTTAAATCTTTAAAACTACGTAACGGATTTTGATGCGGTTTTGTTTATTAGATAGAGTGTTTCAAGAGGAAGTTTTTTGTATATAATTTGTTATAGTTTAACGCTCAATTCCCGCGGGAACGCTATAACCGAATTCCACACGGACGAAGTCGCGGGCAGAAGCTAGTTAAGTATAAGCTACCATTCGCCCGCGACTTCATATGCGCATAAAAATATATAGGTAGAAACGTAGAAACCCGTTTTTATCCTTTCTCGTAGGAATTTCGGTAAAACCTCTTTTAGTGCTCCAAATTTCAGCTTCCTAAGTATACGACCAGTAGTTTCGGCTTTGTGTAGTCATCAGTCAGTCAGTCATTACAAAAGAGTTTATTCGCACTAGTAAACGCACTAGAGAGGAAAAATCTTTTGAACGTGATCTTGTCCGTTTTATTCGCTTTCACTCGGGCACAGATATTTAATTGTAGGTACTACATACAGAATGGCCACGGAATCACCCGCCTGAATCCAGCCGGCGTGCAACTCGCGCCCAACTCGCCCTTACCGTCATTTGTTTCATCTGAAGATGGAGAGTGAATCATTGGCCCGCGTACTGATACACACACATTTACAAGTGTACAGACGTCCTCGCACGCAAATAATGACACTTCATTCGAATTGTGATCGAAATCGTGACCGTCAAGATAGCGTACACCGTAATAATATCCAGGATCTGATTATGCAAATACTGTTTTTTACTATTTTTTAACCTAGATATTCCGTACGTACTATTTAGATACTATTTATTTTCATAATCAGATCCTGAATATCGTTACGGTGCCGGTGTACGCTGTAACGAACCCCCCCAACCTCATATTAAATTTATATTATACCTACCTAAAACTAAACGAATGGCCAATGAAGTCTAGTGATAACGAAATAGGACTACTGTTGTGAACCGTTGATAACCTAGGTACTTTTAGTCATGATTTACGTATTTAAAACTTTACCTTAAAGAACATGAGACAGTTCTAATACCCAACTCAAGTAATATTCAAATTCCTATTAAATAAAGATCCTACTGCCTTCATGTTTGTTAGAAAATATTTTAGTTAGTAATGCAAATTATGTCATAGATTAAATAGGGCAGAGTAGTCACTCCTCAATTAGTATAGCTAGATAAGACAAAGAGTAAATAAGTACAGACAGTTCATTTAAGATTTTGTAATCTATCATTGTTTAGAAATAAACATTTATTCATCTGGATTTTTATGATATAATGTTCTTTGGCCTCTGAAGGAGGGAAGGAGCTCATCCCCGCTCCCGTGGTTGCTACCACGTGGGCTAAACCCATTCCTATGGTCCACACCCACTACTGGACAGACCCCTAGCCATAATAATAAGAATATTCTTTTTAAGGTCTTGTGATGTCATTCGGTTTGTATAGTTTACAAGGGAAAAGAGGGTTCTAAATTCCTTAACTCATATTCTTTAATATGGAATTATATTTGACTTATTGATCTTACATTAAAGCTTATTTATTGCATACAAATGAGTCAATAGCTTTGTCTTGCTAGATGTCTGGTAAATCTTATATTTGATTTATTATTTTATTATATAATAATGAACTATCAATTGTCGCTAGAGGTAGGTGCCATCCGTTGTTTCGTAAGCTGTTACCTCGGGTAATTTCCCAAGCTAGATTGAAATCTCATCATAGCTAATCAGGTAAAAGGTTTTCAAATACTTCTTTCTAGTACTTGAATTAAAAAATTGTTATAAGTTTTAATCTAAGATCAACTTCAAGAATTATTTATTCATAATATATGTCATTACTCAAGCAGTCTTTATAAACTTTTAGATTGGTCTAGAAGCTACCACTGGTTCGGAAAAACTTACTGCTGAGAAGAGCCGGCAAGAATCTCTGAAGAGTTTCTTGAACATTCCTTGTTGAATATAAATAATTTAGAATATTCTGGCACATTCAAAGGTCTGGTCTTTAATTTACTCAGTATCTTATAAAATTAGATAGTTAATCCATCAATTCTGATTACTTTCCAAAGCTCTGAATTGACAAGAGAACTTTGGTAGATTTATTAAGAATCCTATTTAGTTAGTCAATCCATCAATTCTGATTACTTTCCTAAGCTCTGAATTGACAAGAGAACTTAGGCAGATTTTTTAATATTCCTATTGTAATTTACATTTACTTTCAAGATTTGTAAGCATTCGCTGCATCCCACAGCTCCCCATTTAAATGCGTAAGAGTGATGTAAATTAATTCAAATGAAAGTTTCAGGATGGGTTGCTTCCCTGTGTGCCTGACCCTAAGACCCTATACCCGTGTGATCGAGTCTGACCGAAATTGGACTGGGTGACAGAACAGACTCTTGTGTTGATGAGCGTGAAAATATAAATATATAAACAGAAAACTAAATTCGACTGAACATGAGAGATCTTCCCAAATCACACATGCACACCCAAACTCAGGAGGCACTAAGGTTGGCCCTGCTTCGTATAATGCACAACCCCTGGACTCGCCTCAGAGCACCAGTTCACTCCTACCCCTAGAATTTAACCCTTCCCCACGTAGGATAAATAGCTTGAATGTACGTATATCCCATGGCAAAGCCGCGTTTCAACCCAAGCTATCGTCTCCTAAAGACACAACTTTTGTCCTATTCAAATCTCACTGGAGTTTTAAACAATATAAAATAAATCAAGTAAGAGATACGTAAATAGTCAAAGAATTCCACAATAATCTCCACTTACTTAGAGACTAAAATGAAAATCAATGACTACCAATAAGGAACTCCAAGGAGATGTGAACCGTTCCGCGTTTCAAAGAAAACTGCCTCCCCACTCCACATTACGTTTCCTCGCGAATCTTTTGTTTTCCTAATTCAAAACCCCAGCTTTTCCTAATTTTTGAATCTAGAAAAATGTCAAGAAAGCCGACCGCTGAAGCCAGACACAATAAAATCCAATAATAAATTAAACATTATGAACTCTTTTAATAAATTACTGTAATTTTATGTTATATAAGTTATATTTCTAATTGATTTGAGAATTATGTATACCCTCTCACTCTAATAAGTTTTTTGAAACTCAATGCTCCTACTCACAGCGACACCTAGCGTTTAAACATTGAACTCAATACTTCAACTAAAAACCTCCCGTATTCCAAGTTGACCATGTTTCAAGACCTACCAAACAACTCCAAACTTTCCCGTTAGATGTCACTAATTTTTACTAGACATTTAACTAAGCAAGTTTTATGGATACTAAAATTCTGAATTTGATTCCCGACAGCTTAGTTATGATAATCTCACGAACCTCAATATTAATTAATTTATTAAGTTTCTTAATAACTAGACAAGTGACAAACTGGTTAGTTACATTCCTGCCCAATGATATGTGAAGATGTCAATATTTACAAATTGACACCGGAGCAGATCATTCCTTACAATATAAAAAAAACAAATAATCTATTAAAATTATTCCCTTCTGTTCTCTGTGTGTTGTGTATTTAAACCATTTAATAATGAGATTATAACTCTAAAACATTCTGTCAACAACAATGAATAACATACAGCGAAATAACAATTTCCTAGTCAGATTTTAAACCGTGGACCATGGATTTGTGAGATCCATGTTTAGAAGAAATCTCTACCAGTTAGTTAACCCAATCCAGCTTATTTCCGATTAGAATATAATTTCACCAATAGAGGTTCCCAATTCAAAATCTAAGCTAATATAGACTTTGTTACCTCTCTGCACGTTCCCATTTTCTATCTTCAGAATGAATCAAAATCACAAGTCTCAAAACATCCTGGAACTTGTGACATGTCTAATGCGGACATGTGGTGTGTGCCGAAGAATATTGAGTTATTACTGGTAGAGTATTGTTTCACTAGAAGGAAGAATTCAATCTTTCTCTCTTTATGATCATATCATATATGACTATATGACATGAGTATTTAACCTAACTCCTAGAGATACCTTTTAATGAAACATTTGTTTACTTGTGATGCCCTCGGGTTTAATTTTAATAAATTAAGTCTCCCTTACCAGTTTGTGTTCAAATTAAGACCTCTTCGTACAATAAGAAACTCCTTTTCACAACTAACTCACTTCACTCACTTTGTCTTGTTATACACCCTTCCATTCCTTTTTAAAATAATATTCAGACCCCTGCACATCGGTGCTAACTCTCTTGTCCAAATGCAAACACAGCCCACCAAAGGAGACCTTTACCAATGTAAAAAATGGTATTCAGTTTTTACTTAATATATTACTTGTAACCAAACCGTTTTCCCACTTGTCCAACTGACAGCTGTCAAAATTTTCATTATGTCCAAACGACACCCAAGTCCGCAATTTTCTACAATTATCACAACTAATCTGAATTATTAAAATCTCATTTACTTATATTATTATTATTATTTTAAAAAGTCCTTATTATTATCCCCATACTCTGAAGAAAATTATTAGAAATATATATTCAAACGTATATTTTACATTCTTATTTTATTGGCAACACAACTCGTAATGACCAAGTACTGACCAATCTATGGCTGTCTCGTAGAAGCCACCATTCGACATGAATAAGACTCTTTATTTTACCTCGACCTTAGTTATCCAAATACTTTCAACAGCCTATAACTTGAATTTATGGTGTTAGTAAATCAACATGTAAGTTTTATTTTATTAAATATCCTATATTAACTTGTATAATCTATATATTAACTTTATTAATAGCTTAATAATAAATCAAGATAATTTCTCTACTAACTAAAATTTGAATCTATTCTTATTTCGACACTGCCAGCGCCATCTAGTTATAATTCAGAGAAACTGTTTGAACGTCCGTTTTGTAGTCTGTGTCTGACCACAAACTACCTGAATCTATCTAATGAACCGTTTAAAAGCCAACATTACATTTAGTTAAAACACCGATTAAAACCAATCTAAGTTTCTATATCTAACATAAATTTTGTTTGAATGTTTCTTAAGCCGTGGTGGCCTAGTGGTTCTACCCACCGCCTCTCATGCAAAAGGTCGAGGTTCGATTCCGGCTCGCACCTCTAAGTTAACCTTGAGCGAAATCCAATTCGAGTCATCCACTGAGCCTTTCGATGAGAAAAAAACAACGTGAAGAAACCTGCACGCATCAGCGAAACAATTCAAAGATATACGTGAAGGCCCCAATCCGCACCGGACCCGCGCGAGAACACAGCCTAAACCCTCCCGTGACTAGAGAAGGCCCGTGTCCAGCAGTGGGACGCAAATAGGCTGTAGTAAAAGTAATAGTAGCAGTTTCTCAAACTCTTATTTTCCATACTAGTCATTGCTTAAGTTTTAATATTACAGGCAACAGATTCGAAAACCGGCGAAAGGTGTAAAGGCAGACCACAAAACAACGTTTTTCAGAAATTCCTTAAGTTCGTCTGTCCGTCCGCTTATCTGAGTCAAACTCCGAAACCACCGAACCGATCCGAATGCAGCTCACAAGAGTAGATGTTTGATTAAAATCGGATGTCAGAAGGAAAAGCCATCGACAAATCCATATTCCACGCAGACGAAGTCGCGAAGCACAACTAGTTATTCATAAGCCTAAATCTTATTTTATAAAAGACATATTACCACCGCAACGCCCTCGCACGCATAACCAATGTACTTGGATTTAGGCCAATATTATTACGTCTATGATTAGCCCTTTTAGCGATGTTTTTTTATAACCTGTTGGAGTGTCCCACTGTTGGGCATAGCCTCCCCTTTTTCCCGCCAGATGTCCGTTTGTCCGTTTAGCGATGTAACCTCCCTCTATAAATGACCGGCGATCAACAATTGATATGTTGGGTTTAGACGCGCGCCCGTGCTCGTGAAAGTGAACGTTGAACGTCGCTTTGATCGGCGAGCGTGTAAACGAAGCATCATGTCAATAATACTTCTGACTGTTTGTGTATGGACCATTTTTACTTAATCTATTTTGCGTCGACAGCGTCACTCAATTTTTGGTAACTAACAACTGGTACCACTCCTTAGTGTGTCTGTATTGAACGTTGAGTCGCGTACCCAAGCCCCTCCTTAGTGTTAAAAATATAGGAAACTATCTTCTGTCCGCAATTCCGTCCGTACGGAATCTGATCACCGCGCTTCCGCAAGAACCACGCTCTCTCAGGATGGCGCATACTCTATCTCCATATCAAATTTCACTCAAAACAGACCAATCACTTTGACGCGAAGGAAGGATAACAAACATACAAACACACTTACACATTTATTATATTAAAAAGGATTATTGAGAATACACCATGAACCAGCAATAAATAGTACGAACACTGTCTTCGCGAATTTTGTGACGCAAGTGTAAACTTGCCCTATTCAAATATGTGTAAACGCGCCTTTGTCTATGACTCAACTCCTTATAATCTATGGTGTGGTATCCATATTTGTCGCTACTATTTATTTAAGAAAACTTCAAGACCCGAGTGATTTTGAATGTGTTATTATATGAAGTGCAATATGAAATGGAAAAGAGAATTTCCTTTTATTTAAGTTTTAGCTTCTATTAGTCCGACTACAACACAAGCTACGTCTATTTTCTCGTTTACAAAACGTGAAAATGTCGCCGACAAAACTTTTACATTACAACAAGCTCCACGCCGTGTCAATCTTCTGAGGTAAGACTATGTTATTATAATTATCACTAGGTATTCCGTTTTTTTACCTTACAACAATTAGCCTATTAAATGTTACGCATATTGAACTTTGACAACCAAAACAACTGGTTTTCTTTTTCCCAATTTTTTACAATACCGTGGAAAATAAGTTCCCGATATTAATAAAATAAATTCCTTTTGAGGTTTGAACCTCTAGCTAAATAAACCGCTAAGTTTTTTACATAAATTATGACTAAGTTTCTTTATTTCAATATACCTTTGTTTCAGATTATATTCACTGTTCAATGAAGAGAGTCTAAGAACCGACTTTGCATACGAAATTTCTAGAACCGAATTTCAACGTGACTCCAACAACTTCTAGCTAAAATGATGATTCTCCAATAAGATTCTAACAGGTAGCCTATCTTATTCAAATATCTTTATCACTCAAACTAGATATGCTGAATTTGTCATTATTTAAGTTGATTGCACAACAAGAAAATATTGAAGTAACTATGAAAGTGAAATTCTAACCAAATGTCATTCAATCAGATTTATTATTCAATTCAATGCAAAAATTCATTTCTGGCAAAGTCCATACCCAGCACCAGCAAATGAAGACCACATTATACCAACAATAGAACCATAGAATTACAAATTAAATCTAATTTCACATTCTTTTATTTTAGCGCTCCGGGTATCCCTAAAGTACTAAGACGTCCACCTTCAAGATATCTGTACCATATGGAAATGATTACACCACCATAAGGATTTCAAGGACAAAACCGCAGCTGAACAAATCTACAGACTAAAATAGGATTATTAGAAGAAATACTTTGTGTCTAAGCGTACAACAAAAGTTCTTGTACTCATAACTAAATAAACGGTTTCTTTTCCTCTTAAAAAAAATATCTCATCATCATCATCATCATCATCATCATCATCATCATCATCATCATCATCATCATCACAGCCGATAGACAGACATCCTCTGCTGAACATAAACCTCCCCCAAGGCGCGCCTCTCAGACCGGACCTGTGCCACTCGCATCCACCGCGCTCCCGCGACCCTCACAAAATCGTCACTCCATCTTGTCGGAATCCCACCGACACCTCGTCTACCGGTTCGCGGACGCCACTCCAAGACTTATAAAGATCCTACCTGCCCCCAAGTGTTAAACTTTTTATTAGTTAAACAATTTGTAATCTTCCAGCAGAGATAAGTTAAAAGATGAAAGTTATTTACTGTTTAAATGGGTAAAAGTAACAAGGTAAGTTTTAAAATACAATCAATGACTTTCCATTTTCACAGGCAACAATTGTGCTCCCGATGAGCCATTTCCCTAACAAAGCTATACCAAATACTAAAAACCTATTATCCTGGACATTAGGCACCAATTGTACCCACTCCCCTAACCGAACTATGCCTAATACTAAAAACTACTATCCTGGTCACGGCACCAATTGTAACGAACCCCCCCAACCTCATATTAAATTTATATTATACCTACCTAAAACTAAACGAATGGCCAATGAAGTCTAGTGATAACGAAATAGGACTACTGTTGTGAACCGTTGATAACCTAGGTACTTTTAGTCATGATTTACGTATTTAAAACTTTACCTTAAAGAACATGAGACAGTTCTAATACCCAACTCAAGTAATATTCAAATTCCTATTAAATAAAGATCCTACTGCCTTCATGTTTGTTAGAAAATATTTTAGTTAGTAATGCAAATTATGTCATAGATTAAATAGGGCAGAGTAGTCACTCCTCAATTAGTATAGCTAGATAAGACAAAGAGTAAATAAGTACAGACAGTTCATTTAAGATTTTGTAATCTATCATTGTTTAGAAATAAACATTTATTCATCTGGATTTTTATGATATAATGTTCTTTGGCCTCTGAAGGAGGGAAGGAGCTCATCCCCGCTCCCGTGGTTGCTACCACGTGGGCTAAACCCATTCCTATGGTCCACACCCACTACTGGACAGACCCCTAGCCATAATAATAAGAATATTCTTTTTAAGGTCTTGTGATGTCATTCGGTTTGTATAGTTTACAAGGGAAAAGAGGGTTCTAAATTCCTTAACTCATATTCTTTAATATGGAATTATATTTGACTTATTGATCTTACATTAAAGCTTATTTATTGCATACAAATGAGTCAATAGCTTTGTCTTGCTAGATGTCTGGTAAATCTTATATTTGATTTATTATTTTATTATATAATAATGAACTATCAATTGTCGCTAGAGGTAGGTGCCATCCGTTGTTTCGTAAGCTGTTACCTCGGGTAATTTCCCAAGCTAGATTGAAATCTCATCATAGCTAATCAGGTAAAAGGTTTTCAAATACTTCTTTCTAGTACTTGAATTAAAAAATTGTTATAAGTTTTAATCTAAGATCAACTTCAAGAATTATTTATTCATAATATATGTCATTACTCAAGCAGTCTTTATAAACTTTTAGATTGGTCTAGAAGCTACCACTGGTTCGGAAAAACTTACTGCTGAGAAGAGCCGGCAAGAATCTCTGAAGAGTTTCTTGAACATTCCTTGTTGAATATAAATAATTTAGAATATTCTGGCACATTCAAAGGTCTGGTCTTTAATTTACTCAGTATCTTATAAAATTAGATAGTTAATCCATCAATTCTGATTACTTTCCAAAGCTCTGAATTGACAAGAGAACTTTGGTAGATTTATTAAGAATCCTATTTAGTTAGTCAATCCATCAATTCTGATTACTTTCCTAAGCTCTGAATTGACAAGAGAACTTAGGCAGATTTTTTAATATTCCTATTGTAATTTACATTTACTTTCAAGATTTGTAAGCATTCGCTGCATCCCACAGCTCCCCATTTAAATGCGTAAGAGTGATGTAAATTAATTCAAATGAAAGTTTCAGGATGGGTTGCTTCCCTGTGTGCCTGACCCTAAGACCCTATACCCGTGTGATCGAGTCTGACCGAAATTGGACTGGGTGACAGAACAGACTCTTGTGTTGATGAGCGTGAAAATATAAATATATAAACAGAAAACTAAATTCGACTGAACATGAGAGATCTTCCCAAATCACACATGCACACCCAAACTCAGGAGGCACTAAGGTTGGCCCTGCTTCGTATAATGCACAACCCCTGGACTCGCCTCAGAGCACCAGTTCACTCCTACCCCTAGAATTTAACCCTTCCCCACGTAGGATAAATAGCTTGAATGTACGTATATCCCATGGCAAAGCCGCGTTTCAACCCAAGCTATCGTCTCCTAAAGACACAACTTTTGTCCTATTCAAATCTCACTGGAGTTTTAAACAATATAAAATAAATCAAGTAAGAGATACGTAAATAGTCAAAGAATTCCACAATAATCTCCACTTACTTAGAGACTAAAATGAAAATCAATGACTACCAATAAGGAACTCCAAGGAGATGTGAACCGTTCCGCGTTTCAAAGAAAACTGCCTCCCCACTCCACATTACGTTTCCTCGCGAATCTTTTGTTTTCCTAATTCAAAACCCCAGCTTTTCCTAATTTTTGAATCTAGAAAAATGTCAAGAAAGCCGACCGCTGAAGCCAGACACAATAAAATCCAATAATAAATTAAACATTATGAACTCTTTTAATAAATTACTGTAATTTTATGTTATATAAGTTATATTTCTAATTGATTTGAGAATTATGTATACCCTCTCACTCTAATAAGTTTTTTGAAACTCAATGCTCCTACTCACAGCGACACCTAGCGTTTAAACATTGAACTCAATACTTCAACTAAAAACCTCCCGTATTCCAAGTTGACCATGTTTCAAGACCTACCAAACAACTCCAAACTTTCCCGTTAGATGTCACTAATTTTTACTAGACATTTAACTAAGCAAGTTTTATGGATACTAAAATTCTGAATTTGATTCCCGACAGCTTAGTTATGATAATCTCACGAACCTCAATATTAATTAATTTATTAAGTTTCTTAATAACTAGACAAGTGACAAACTGGTTAGTTACAACGCTATCTTGACGGTCACTTCGAAATCGTGCTTTCTCGGGCCAACATAACTAGGGACGCGTGATAAAATTACCTACAACATCAAATTAAACTATTGACTGTGTTATCTACACTACGAGTACATCATCAACATCTGAATCCCTGGGATGCTACCTGCCAGTCGCGACCGAAGTGCAACAGTCATTAGTGACATGTACGTCGCCTTGTGTATCGACGGCTCGGAAGACGTAGGTGTACGTGTAGTGCAATGTGCATTCAAATTATATCCCTAATTAACTTCACATAAGAATTTGATTTTTTCAATACTCCTACTAAAATAAATAATCGATAGGTATTTCTCTTTTATAAACTGAAAATACCGTTCACAAAAGTAAAACAAATATCATCTAGCCTCAATTAAATAACTATTGAAATTTAAAATCACGTACCTTCCAAATTCAATAGAAAATCATTTACAGTAGAGCTGAAAAAAATGCTTATCTCCACATCAAACGATTTTTTAAATAATATAGCTATGACTCGGTATAATAAGTATTTCTGTTATTCCAAATTACTGTTGTAAAGGTTTATCTTGTTTTGTTTTTTTCTAAATCCTTACGTAAGTATTACTAAGGATTGTCAATATTTCCTGTAGGTAAAAGAAAACTCAAGTCCACACCAAAAGTTGTTATCATCTATTATCTATTATCACTAATAATAAGTCTGTAGAAGATGTCGCGTCTGAAACTTGAAAATTAAAAAAAAACTATCAAGTCGAGGGGACTATATAAACGATACTGAACACAAAATATCGTTTTTTTTTTCAAAAAATGTGTGTATGTATGTATGTGTATGTTCGGATGTAACTCGAAAACTACTGGACGGATTGCAACAAAATTTGTTATGGGGGTAGTTGATAACACTGGTCAACATATAGGTAGGCTACTTTTTATCCCGGAAAATTGCATAGTTCCCGCGGTAATTCCACGCGGACAAAATCGCGGGCAGAAGCTAGTTGAAAATAACAACTGAACTGAAATCCAACACCGGCAGACGAAGCATCACACGCCTGTTCCAATTACGCGAACTCGGTATCGTCAGATCTGAACAACAGTTGAAATGATTCGGATATCTCGCTCGTCGGATCTAAACGCAAACAATCTAGTGGTGAAGCTGAGTTATCTAAAATTGTATCACATTCGAGGTAGTGCTGAGACACTTTGGTAAACAGACTGCGGGCTATTTAAACTGTTCTCGCGTATAAATGTTTGCCACGAAGTTGTAAGGATGATTACTTAATCATTTCTGAACTCTCTCGAGTAACAAACGTACATTCTAATTTAAACTAGAAGGCTATGCATGAGAAATCATAGCTGTATATTGAACCCTAGCCCGATTTTTAATTTTTATTAAAAGTCTCCTTTTTGTCTCCTTTCATGTCAAGGATTTTTTTATGTCAAAACCATAGCCTAGCATAGTCAGGCCACCTGATCGAAAGCGGTCACTGCGGAACATGGACACCGAAATCTTATGATTTCTTATTAAGGAACCATAAGATCTCGAATGCGTTACCCACACTGAGGCCTAAGATGGAATGCAGAGGCATTGCAGAGAAATTGCCGGCATTCAAACCAAGAGTCGACGGTATCTGGCTGGCACCTCTGAGCTTACTTACTTCCGTGCGAAATTCTGTTTGAAGCGTACACGCATCAACAAAGGATGAGTGTGAAGTCCGCAATCCGCTCGCGAGCGGACTATACGGCCCAAACCTTTTTGTCATGACACACGGCAGACACGGCTTATAAAAGCAAGATTTCGAACACAATTCGAATGAAGTGTAAAGGTGCGTGCGAGGACGTCTGTACACTTGTAAATGTATGCATGTGTACCACTACGCAGGCTAGTGATTCACTCTCCATCTCCGGATGAAACAAATTTATTTATTATTTATTTATTTATTTATTTATAAAAGTTAACATGACCTTACAGCTAACGCCAATGCGTCATGAAACGAAATAAAAACTATTTAGGCGACGAAACGGCGTGGCTCCGCTGCGTCGTCATCTCCGGTGTAGGATTCGGTAGGTTGCCCCGGAACCGTCGAAACACGACACCCTTCGGCCAGAAGTCAGCACTCTCGATGTTCTCCAGCAGCGGCCGCGGCACGCGCACCACAAAAGAGCTGAAGTGCACGTAGTGGCGCGAACGCAGCGGGAACACCCTCAGGGAGAAGCCGGTCTTCTGGCGAACATACTCCGCCAAATCATCAGCCGTGGCGGAGTAATGCAGGCGCGAAACATATAGCGCCTTGCTCGGTGTGGCAACGTGCAGACCAGAACCAACCGGTTCTGCAGTACCACCTTGGCTCTTGCGCGGCTTGCGCTTCCTCGACACCGTAGTGAAACCCTCCTTGTCCACATTGGTGTTAGGGGGCTCCTTTGGAGGAACCCGAACTTCACGCGCTATTGAGGGCGCGACACTCCGGTTGGCTGCGACAGACCGACCAGCTACGGCATCCGCATAGCGATGACGTGATTTAGAGGATGCAGGGGGCGGTAAATGACGGTAAGGGTAAGTTGGGCGCGAGTTGCGCGCCGGCTAGATTCAGGCGGGTGATTCCGTGGCCATTCTGTATGTAGTATATTAAATATTCTGTGGTCATGAGAGCAGGTCTGTCCTCAATAGAACGTACTCGTAAATAGGCTGTCGTGGTGCTGGTAGTCGTGGTATAAGATCATCATCATCAGTCTCGACCATCAGTCCACCAATCAGTGGGTGACACCATCAATTTGGCGTCAATCTTATTCTTACCAGACTGATGCCCTCAATTGACGCCAGATTTAACGTGCAACCTTAACTGTCTTAAACTGTCATGTGATGTTGTAACGATCAGCAGCAGCGAACCTTTGAATGGTGGCTGAAATAGACTTTGACAGTGATGAATACGTCAATACACTAAGTAATTTGACAACATTGAACATCCCTAATTCAGAGATGGAAGCAAGCAGTCCGTGAAACGAGATAACGCTGTACCGTGGAGTCAGTCACTTCCCCGAGATATTTAGGAAGGGATTAGTGTTAGGTGTTTTGTTATCGTGGTGGCTGCATTTGAGTCGACCACAAGCGCCACTACTTAGTAATAATGGCCATTTCTATCTGATATATATATAGGTATCTATGTCAGAAATTGTAATTGGAAATACATCCTGCTAGATCTGTTCGAGTAACTTCTAAAATATTGCGAATATCTGGAAAATTATGAATTCTGAAAAGCTTTATCTTAGAAACTAATCGGGTACACCATGACGGTTCTAGTCTTATATCATAGCAAATTTATATTTCGTAAGAAGGTATCAAAAACTAGTCCTTTAGGGTCAAAATCGCCAAAATTTGAGAAGCGCCCGAAATTTTCTCGTTTATTTTTTATTTTTGACAAAGTTGCGTTCGGCGCTAGAGATCACAAACTTGGATGATACATTAGGCCAACAACATAAACAAACCTGCAAAAAATCAGAACTACCGGATTTCGCGCTTACTACTCCATACTTTCAAATGACAAGGTTACTGGAATAAAAGGTCGATTACAATGTGCGTTATCCACTGGATGTCTTAAGCAATTATTTTTCAGTAACTTTCCTGTAGATACCCGTATCTACAGGTAATCCCCTAGGATTAAAACAGGCAAAGTAAAATAAGTACCAACCGACCGTAATCCATCGTATTCTAGCTTCAGTCGTATTATTTCAGTACACAAAGGTGTTCCCCATCAAACCGGACTTAATTCAAATTGTTATCGTTACAGTTGATAGGTAAACGTGCCTCGGCAGTCACGCCAGGTCTTGATAATAATCCGGCTAAGATCTCTGCAATTCAAGACTCAAAGCTTGTCTGCAACTTCAGCGAAATTATACTCGTAACGCTTATAATTTATTATTACTTACAAAACAAAGTATTTACATTCGTGGTCAGCTGTGTTTATGTTGAAGGCAAGGCTTAACATACGATTGATTATAGTAATTCATTCAAGGCAAAAGAGAAATTGTAAACTTCTTCGATTTCTTCTTTAAATTTTTAAATTCTATTTTAAATCTATGTGTTTTCTTTCTATATTAAAAGACATTCTGAAAATTTAATATAAAAAAATACCAGCATTATAAACGCTTGTGGGG
Source organism: Aethes cnicana (assembly GCA_963971205.1). Lineage (NCBI taxonomy): Eukaryota > Metazoa > Arthropoda > Insecta > Lepidoptera > Tortricidae > Aethes > Aethes cnicana. Next base: position 6,241,206 of record OZ020276.1, on the reverse strand, counting down.
GAATTAGTCCGCCCTCACGCGGTAGTTTGAAAAATGGACTGTATGAAAAAAAAGTGGACGTGTGCTGTAATAGAACCAACGCTTAAAATGATGCTTTCGTACGATATCTGCCCTGAAGACCATAAATTGAGGATTGATAGGCACTACACTGACCTTTGTCGAACTCGGACCCGGCACACCAATTTCTCGGGAGTGATATCTCGTCTCGTACGTCAGGTTAACTATTACAAATACACCACCGGTGGGAATAGTCTTAATATAAACAGTACATTACATTCACATAACTCGCTGAGATGGAAAAACACATTTACGTCCCACCAGGCCGAAAAGCGGGATTTACCGCCCTTGGGCGCTACGAAAAATCCCTCTTCACGGCCAGGTGGTGACGTAAAATCGTATACTAACCACGGGCGGTCGTAAAGAAATCCTCAGACCGCTAGATTATAGCCCTCGCCTCCGGCTCGGGCCTCAATTACCCGCGATCTGAGACTTTCTTTACTTGACCGCCCTAGGTGTGTAATGTACTATAATTTGAGTAAAAATAAAGTTGTTCGGCGCGTTCGCGGGCAACAGCGGCCATGACGATTTTCAGATACGTTCCTTTTCTTTTCAGCCAGGCAGCGTTCTCAATCCAAAATTAATAATCAACAAGGCAGAATATCGAATAACGCTAAAGTAACTCTGTCTCTGTAACTATTACCTCTTCACACTTAAATAGCATATCCGATTTAGATGAGATTTTGTCTGGATATACGTAATCAATACATATATACGTAATGAGGCCCGGGAAATCAGGATAGTTTTTATTTATATATTTAACTATTAATTTATTTATTATAACATACATGCCAGACTTACAGTTTTAAACCAAAGCGCCTGACACGTAAACGTTAAAAATGAGCACAGAGATTTATGATAATAACTAGCCGTTGCCCGCGACTTCGTCCCGCGTAGACTTAGAATTTGCGTACCCAATGATACTATACATATAGACAGTTATAGTTATAGAAGTATTGAAAAATAGGTTAGACCCGTTCCCGTGGAAATATCGGTATAAAAGTATCCTATCTTATTTCCCGGATCTCAAACTATCTCCATACCAAATTTCATCCAAATCGGTCCACTCGTTGCGACGTGAAGGAAGGACAAACAAACGGTTTTTTAGGGCTTCGGCTAAAAACCAGCGCTGTGGGTAGCCCCGGCTGCAGCACATGCTGAGCCGAGTCCTATTGTGACTCGAACTACAGCGCAATAGTTTCATGTACCAATTTTAATAGGTACATTCTATAATCATTTGTATCTTATTTTCTTTTCTGTATCATTTGTATTGTGTCTTCTGTGTTTCAAACTTTGTTATTTTGTTGTGTGTATTTTTATGTCAAAATAAATATTTTGAGTTCTGAGTTCAAACAAACAAACACACTTTCACATTTATAATAGTACTTAGTATGGATTAAATAAAATATGTGCCTACATCCCGGAAATCATCCGTTAATGGTGTAAAAAGGAGGAAGAGAGTTTAGAAAATTCAACGCGGATGTTGTAAAAAAGCCGTGGTGGCCTAGTGGTTCGACCTACCGCCTCTCATGCCGAGGGTCGGGGTTCGATTCCGGCTCGCACCTCTAAGCTTACTTACGTGCGAAATTCAATTTGAATTTACCACTGAGCTTTTCGGTGAAGGAAAACATCGTGAGGAAACCTGCACGCATCTGCGAAGTAATTCAAAGATGTGTGTTAAGTCCCCAATCCGCACAGGGCCCGCGTGGGGACTATAGCCCAAACTCTCTCACGATGAGGGGAGGCCTGAGACGCAAATAGGCTGTAGTAGTAGTTGTAAATATGAAAAAGAATGCAATTTATGTTAGACATGTCTCGCTGAAGCTCAATAATAATAACCGATTTGGGTAATCCAGATCATAAGCTAGGTTTGCATTAAAAAAAATCGTTTTTAGTACGGGACGTATTTAATAGTACCGATTTTTTTTTCTGTGCAAAATGCCACAGTCAGAGCATGTTTTTGTTTGAAAATCCAATAGATCTTAGGGCGGGCGGCAGGCTCCGCGGGGAAATTATGCCGTCACCGCCGCCCACCCCTGTCAACCCGGAAACTGACGCTACTTGATTGTGGTTAAAAATACCTGCTCCAATTATTACAGGTTTGTTGACACATAGGAACATTTACAGGTCTGAAGTGTCAAAAAGGCCTGAACGCTTCAGTAAAATTGACAAATCGGCAGTAACGCAGACCACAGAAGACCACAATTTATGTATTAGGAGATTTACCTACTTTCTTTTTTTAATTTCCAAATTCTATTTAGTAGGTACCTACAACAAGTCGGGGGTTCGATTCCGGCTCGCACCTCTAAGTTTACTTATGTGCGAAATTCAATTTGAATTTACCACTGAGCTTTTCGGTGAAGGAAAATATCGTGAGGAAACCTGCACGCACCTGCGAAGTAATTCAAAAGATGTGCGTGAAGTCCCCAATCCGCACTGGGCCCGCGTGGGGACTATAGCCCAAACCCTCTCGTGATGCGAGGAGGCCTGTGCCCAGCAGTTGGACGCAAATAGGCTGTAGGTAGTGTGTATGTGTGTGTATACAAAGTAGGCGCTAGTTCGTTCCGTTTTTTGTAGGTACAGTCGAGTTCATTAATATATGATCACTTTTGGACCTTATTACAAGGGAGCAACGTGTAAAAGTGTGTATATATTGGAGAACTCGACTGTACTAGCGAAACAGTTACGAAACACTTACTCAAAAGGAAATTGAATCAAAGAGAGCTTTTTACTACACTTTATGAGAACATTACGATTTAAACAGTATTTAGTAAATCTCTTAAGATATAAAATAAATTACGTAGCTAATTATAATGAAAACACAACCTCCGCCAAGTCTTTGATCTTAGCTATCAGACATTTCCATCTACGTTATTATTTTAGCCTTCATTCATTAAATAACTCAATTTCCTTTTAATGTTTGTTATCAGAGCTACGGAAATCTAATTCAGAAGTAGCACAGGTCCTTGGAGGAACACAAACTCTGTAGTTGGTTGATGGCTCAATCGACAATTAAAGAGAAATGTTTAGAGACGTGAATTTTCAGAATCGTAGGGCCTAAGGTAAATGGTTGTCTATCGTGTAATTAGTGAAGCGGGTTCAATACGTTATTTGAAGGGTTCTCGGTATTTACTTTAGTTGTTTCCGGCTCAATAAAATTCAGGACAGGATTGTGGAATTATGCAGACCCTTTGGAATAGCGTCCCTGTTGATGTTGTTCTTAACCCGGAACTCCAATGCTGCGCACGCCACGGATCGCGTAGCGTAGCGTGGTCGTGCACTGCCTGTGAAAGTAACGTGTGTATAATCTCTACCATGCACAGCGGTGGGGCCGTCCGGGCAGTGACCGTCAAGATAGCGTACACCGTAACGTTATCCAGGATTTGATTATGCACGTATTTGGCAAATAGTACCTACGGAATATCTAGAGCACAGGGTGGACTGGACACGGCCTATAAAAGCACGATTTCGCACAAAATTCGAATGAAGTTTCAATGTTTGCGTGCGAGGACATCTGTGTGCGTGCCAGGACGTCTGTACACTTGTAAATGTGTGTGTAACAACTACGCGGGCCAGTCAAGTGATCCACTCTCCATCTTCGGATGAAACAATGACGGTAAGGGCGAATTCGGTGTCGAGTGTGTTAAAATCTTGAACAGGCTTTCTCTTTTCTTGACAATCCATACTAATATTATAAATGCAAAAGTAACTCTGTCTGACTGTCTGTCTGTCTGTCTGTCTGTCTGTTACCTCTTCACGCTTCAACCGCTGGACCGATTGAGATGAAATTTGGCATGGAGATAGTTGAGGTCCCGGGAAAGGACATAAAACAACTAGCTGATGCCCGCGACGTCATCCAAAAACGCATACTTACGTTTTTTTGGACACAAAAGTAGCCTACATACCTAAGGATGTAGATAACTCGAACTATCTCCATACCAATCTTCATCTAAATCGGGTGAACCGGTTTAATCGTGAAGAGGTAACAGACAGATAGACAGAAAAAGGTTACTCTCGCATTTATAATGCCTATTTATAGCATGGATTTTTATTACGAAGATAAACTAGTTTTAGTAAGGATTCACCTCGTAAAACTATTTGATTCGATCTGTGAAAATATTTTAGTGTTATCGTTGCCTCCCCGAGCACTCCTAAGCGTATTCATAAATCGTGACCGTAATCATTTTGCCATGTCTGTCTGCGTCCTTGTAGTTAGTATGAGGGCCTTAATTATGTAATATAATACCGAAAATTTATGAGAGTATTCGACCGCAAGGGTAAAAGCGAATAAGGGTAACATGTTAAATTGAGAGGGAAATTGTATTAGTTTGAATTTTGAAATATTTTTGCTTTATTTCTTACCTTTCCAATAATATGACTATAGAGGTGTCAATTATTGAATGATTTTCTACAAAATCCACTTTTGTAGGACGAACAAGAAAGTAGGTAAGTTAAAAAAAGTCATTTTTTATAAAGTAGATATTTATTTGAAAAAATAAATAAACACTTAAATACCTACTTATTATTGCTTTTTTTTATCTGTCCTTCATAACTCCTTTCAACTAAGATAGTCTAATAATAACTCGCATTTAAATACCAAATCCCATCATATACTTAGTTACAATCAAGCAGGCTGCCTTCTGTTAATAGAAAAAACAATATTACTGAGTGCGTGTGACATTATTAATCAGCAAGTAATTACTAGGGCTCAACGTGATTAATGGATTCTTTTGTGTCTGTCTATTTACGTAATCATTTCAATAATTGAGTTTTGCGATATTATTTGACCTCCTGAAGAACTACAATGTTTGTGTATATCCTTTTATTATTACTTGCTTTTATTTACTAGAGTATTATTTCTGTAAATACATCTCACAAAAAAAGACGACATGACTTATCGCCAGATTTTCGGCGTAATGTATTTTACATCACCCTTGGCCGTAAAGTGGGATTTTCTGCCCGCTACGCGGAGAGAAAACCTCACTTCTTGGCCAAGGCAAGACGTAAAACTTTTGACAAACCACGGGCGGTAATTCGTAAAACCCCAGATCGCATATTTATGGCCCTCACCTTCGGTTCGGGCCACAGAAACCTGCGATCTGGGACATTTACGAATTCACCACCCTAGGTCTGTAATGTACTATTTCACCTCACTGGCTCGAAAGTGGTCGTTTTGCAGCTTGATATCCGAGCGCAAAAGTTGTTTTTATCCGCTAGCGTGGAAAGTGTTTTTGAAATTCGAATGACGCATGACGCCACTGTCACAATAAAAAAGCAACGATACGTTCTGAAACGCAATTCGTCGTGAGAGTTTTATTAAAATAAAGGTTCAATTTACTTAATATCATCATTAATAAAATTATATTAATATACGCCGTTTCAGATGTAGGTATTTCATTATTTAACTATGTTTTATCACAAAAATACTTAAATATGTGTATATTTTAACTGTATTCAATGAATAATTGAATCTTGAAGTACGAGTAGGAGTGATTTGGAAGGCAAACTCCGGAAAAAAAAAAAAATTTTTTTTTTTAAGTTTCAGATTGCTGGTTTTGTAATTTAGAATACCTATACGAACGCTTCGCTCGTGGTTCAACCCTAGAATCCTTCGTTCACTCGGGTCTCAATCACGCACTCACAGCAAACAACAACTTTGCAGCCTTGCATAACAAATAACTATTTCTCAAACATGCTCGGAAAGTCTTGCTTTTCATTCGAAATTAGAAGACGCAAAGTCAATCATTCTTGAACATCAAAATTTAAAAAAAAACTTTTATCTCCCTAGTAACAATATGAATGTACCTACCAAATTATATTTCTGGCCGCTACAGTAACTTTTTAAAACTTCTCTCACTATTACATGAAAAATGAGAAGGGCCAAAGCATAATCCCATACAGACAAGCTAAACCGCCCGTTTCCGAACACAGTGTATGTTCGTTTCACAGTACATGGGCAAGTTTTTTTTTTTTAATTTATGCTTTTTAAAATGGGATGTAACTCGAAGTGCCCATAAAAGAAAGACAATAGCAATGGCGGCAAAATGTAAATGCAAGTGAAGTGATTAAAATAAACATTGAATGTTTTATGCTCGTCGAAGGGTTAAAATTGGTTCTGAATAATTATCTATTATTGAGGAATCCAGCTGGAGCCATGCCAACATATGCTGAGTTGAGACCGTTTCGCAACTATCACTTCTTCGTCTATTTCTCTTTTTATGTAAACATGTATGTGTGATGTTGCGAATAAATGTTTTTTCTTTCTTTCTTTCTTTCAGTTCATTACCTATTTGTGCTTTTTAGTGCAACGAACGCGTTAAGTGCACTATTAACATGTTTTCGTGAGGAATCAAAATACGTGAGTTTAATCTTTTATAGTAAATACCACATATACGAGTATTATTACATTCACATGCATTTATAATTATGTGGTATTTCACTATTATTACAATTTTATTCAGGGCACCTTTTAAATGTAAGAGCACAGGTAAATAATAAAATCTCTTGTAACGTGAATTATTCTTATTGACTTTCTTGATCTTTTCAATACGCATTTCGTGCTATATTCTTAATTAGCTTTTTTCATCATTTCCTCGCATTGTTACAAATAAAATTGGTTTTGCGTTATGATGATTTAATGATTCGGGTTTTCCTTGGTCCAAGTAAGCACAGCACATGTTTCTGACAAATAAAAGTGTTGACATTTGACGGTGGCAGTTCTCGCTTCCTTCGTACGAACATAACTTTACGTGTTTTAACAATTTTATTGGAAAAATAGCTTATCGATGACTGCTTTTGCTTATTGGACTTTCGATTCTGCTTGGCCCGAACGACGACGTAGACGAGCTGTCGGTAGGCCTCCAACAAGATGGAGTGACGACCTTGTAATAGTAGTAGTAGTAGTAGGTAATTTTAAAAAACTTTAGCTTTTACTATTTTTGTAGAAGATCTATTTTTTTTTTGAGTAGGTAGGTAGGTACCCATTTCACACGGTTATGTTGATACGTTTATTGCCAAAGGATTACATCAAAGACTATTCGTGATCTAATACTTTGGCCTTAATAAAATCGTAATTTTAAGGTGAGTCGGGGCAATTGCGTCTGTGGAGTATGAAGGCCCAAATTGTTCGTTGACCCAATGCCTTGTGGATAGAGCAAATTGCTTATTACAGTGGGATTGTGTTATTTTTGTTGCATGTATCGTATCACTCTCTCTTTCTTAGCGTGCCTCTTCAGTTCTGAAAGTTGGCCGCTAGCCTCTTATGTATGCCTCGCGATCCATCGCGACACGACACAGCTTCTCGACGGATGAAACCGCGGTCCACTCGCGAATGTTTCGCAGCCACGACTTCTTTCTACGGCCAACGCGGCTTTTGCCTTCAATCTTGCTCATCACTATGAATTGAAAGCGTACCTCTCGTGCCTAAGCATCATGTATCATATGGAAGACATAATTAGTTGAGTATTTTTTATAGTTTTCGACATTTATGGTAGGTCCACTTAACCCACCCTTTTTTTTTTTTACCTTGGGAAAATGCCTTTACGCATCCCGTCCGGCCGGGGGACCAGGACGGGTATGACGGACTCCCAGGCAGTTGGCCACTTAACCCACCCTGCACTTGCCCCGACTGACCTTACTTAAAGTCCAAATCTTTAAATAGTAACACGTAATACAGCGATACGAGTACCGTAGAGTTTTAAGTATTCTGGGATCCTCAAAGGCATAAATTTAACGATCGTGCAGTCGTAAGCTCACACTGCAAACAAGGAGCAATATAAAATCTGGTTAGAGCCGCTCTGAAAGAGATCTTAGTTCCACTATTCTATCGCCCACCAGCGTCGTAAATTGGGTAAAGAGAAACGTGAAAGCCTTTTAAATATTTTACTATTGATTGCTTGTTTCAAACTTCAAACTGAATTACATTATCAGTTCTATTCTCTGAGTTGAGTTCTTAGAGGTATATTTTCGAAATGAAATGGCCAGTGAGAAAATAATTAATTAATAGATAATTCGATGATGATTTCAAATACGCTTCTTCTGTGCTTCATGAAATATTAAAAAAAGTAATTTGAAGGTGGAAAGATTTTTGGTGGAAGGATTTTTGAAGGTGGCGAACACGAAATCATCATCGTCTCACTACTGGGTCTGACCCCTCGTGATGAGAGAAGGCCTCTGTGCCTCATCTCATCACGAGACGGTTTGGGCTATGATCCCCACGCGGCCCCAGTGCGGACTGGGGACTTCATAAGCATTCTTGAATTACTTCGCAGATGCGTGCAGGTTTCATCACAATGTTTTGCTTCACCGTGGTAAATGAAAACTGAATTTTGCATTTAAGCAAACTTGGAAGTTCGAGCCGGATTCGAAGTAATTCGAACCCCCGACCATCTGCATGCGAGGCGGAGGTCGAACCACTAGCCTTACCCCGGCTTCTCAGTTAAATATAGATACCTATATTTTGATACTTACTAGCTGTTTCCCATGACTTCATCTGCATTCAATTTCATAGCTATACTTCATACTTCATATTTTCATCCCATCTACGTACGGTAAAAAGTAACCTAGATGTTAAGTGATCTCCAGGCCTCCAATTACTCAACTTGAAAAAATCATAACAATCCGTCGGTCTCGCTTGGTGTGAAGAAGGACTAAGAAACAAACACACATTGAGATATTTTGTCCCACGATATGTGGTACATAGGTAAGTAATGTTAATTTCCATGTACTCTTAAATACCAGGGTCGTTCCAACTCGTCCCTTGTGTAATGCATCCCCTTGATGTATAAACATTTGTTTAACATCCGTTCCTCCTAAACCAACCGCAATCATAATTTATAAGAGCAGGTAATGTTTTAAATTGAATCGTATGTTTGATAATTAAACATTACTTACATTGATTCGGAGTAATTATGCACACAACGAAAACAATAAGATTAATTATGAGACTGATTGTTCAGCCACTTCTGATGCTGACCGTATAGTCTCAAAATAAACTCTAAAATAAGTCTTCTCTTCTGTAAAAAAATGTAGCTCCGTCTAAAATATTTCAAATATCATTCGCTTTTATCAGCCAAAAATAACTTCCTCAGCCTTCAGGACAAATTAATCATCAACCTGTTATTTAGGATGGGAATTTGAGTAGGAAACACCGCGGCGAATTTCTAATCTATATCTATATCTATATAATTAATAATAAGTTTAAAGAAGAAAGTCGCATCTGTAACTTGAAAATTAAAAGAAACGATCAAGTCAAGGGGACTAATATAAACGATACTCAACACAAAAAAAGAGGATTTTTAGGAAAATTTACTATATGTATGTATTGTAAAAGGGGGTTGTGGCTAGTACGTAAAGACGATGTAGGCACGAAGATCAAAGTGGAAGCTGAAGACACGAAGACTCGGAGAATTAGCTCGCAGCGCGTCAAGATAATGTCTAGCTAAAAAGAAAATACACCGACTGGCCCTAACACTGCCCTAGATAAAATATAAAACTTTTATATGATTTTACGGGCCATTTATTTTATGTGCTCTCATCTCGAAAAATATATACAATACAAAGTATATTACTTTATTGAACACCACACAATCAAGGAACAGTACAGACATAATGTAATTACACAAAAGGTATGGCAAAAGGCAGGCGGTCTTATCGCTTAATAGCGATCTCTTCCAGACAACCTTTGGATAGTGAAGATGAAGAAAAACAAACTAGGTAAATAAGCTAGGTATGAAGTATATAAACTCACTAAACACAATCTAGACATTCTACGCTTAATATACCTAAATTCGAAAGAAAATATGTCAACTCTCCGATTATGCTCGGCCATCTTCCACAGTGTGTATGATTTAAGTCGAAAATTACTGGTCGGATTGCAACAAAATTTGGTATGGGAGTAGTTTACAACACTGGCTACTTTTATCCCGCAAAAACACATAAGTAGTTCCCGCGGGAACGCTATTACCTAATTCCACGCGGACGAAGTCGCGGGCGGAAACTAGTGTATTAAAAATCTCGTTCAATTCACTTTTTGATAGGACGAAATGATATTTTACATTTTCAACGTAAGCAAACCTCATTGAGTTAATTATTATTATTTGAAATTATTGGAAGGATCCAGCTAATCCTTGGATCGACTGGATGCCATTCAAGCAAAGATTCTATTCATATTTTCTTCAATATCCCATTTAATTCCGCTTTTGTACTGACTCTAATCTCATCGTCGGGCCTAATAGCAGAGCTACCCTGAGTTTAACAATCGTAACTTACCGAAGTGGATTAATAACCATTTAACGTAGAAATGTTAATTTATAAAGTGCCAGGTAGGTATTCAAAATCAATGTAGGAGATCACTTTTGTACCGGATTTATATTATACTTGCTTTTCCCCGCTACTTCGTATGCTCATAAATATTAAAATATAAAATCCCGTTTTTTTCCCGTTGCCGTGGGAATTTCGGGAAATTCTCTCTTAGTGCTCCCCTATGTTCCTTAAGGAACCTGCATGCCAAATTTCAGCTCTCTACGACCAGTAGTTTTGGCTCTGCGTTGATGGATCAGTCAGTCAGTCAGTTAGTAAGTGAGTCAGTCAGTTTCTTGTTATATATATGTATATATCCTCAGTATATTTTGTTTTGTTTGACTCATTGTACGATTAATATTACTTAAATTAATAATATCCACCTTTACTAATTGCATGAATTATAATGAAATTGAACTTCTACTAAACTGACATAACTTACAAACACACACACACACACATACACTCCCATACACGGACGGACACACACACACACACACACACACAATTGGCGCTTTCAACATTACTAAAGTATATATTTTGTTTTTGTTTAATTGCAAGTTTATTTTATTATTATTTTTAGTTATGTAATAATATTACCAAATGTCTACTAATTACCTCAGTTAAATAATATTAAGTTTTGTATTACCTATTGTGGAAGAGCGCTGTATCTTAATACAAGAATAATGACATTCTTAAAAAGATACACCCACCTATGTAAATTTTTAATATTATGATACTGCAGTAAAGAATTTTGAATCTAAATTCCGTTAAGGCCAATTTCATTAAGCCCATCTTCATCTCGACCACAATTACCATTTTTCAACTCTGAAATTTAAAAGGGTTTAAATCAATTTCGATACCATCAATATTCCATTTCCCGTTCGTTATGACGGCATACTAACAAAGAGATTTATTGAATAAATTATCGTTTATTAAAATATTGTTAAGCTGTCTACGCTGTGTTGAATCCCTGACAAGCGGATAAGCCTGTGTAGAGGTGGTGGTTGCTTTTACTAAATTCCGCAAATGACTTGTATTGTATGCATACATACGTCAGTTTTATAATTAAATATATTCAACCAATAGCGATGTTTTCTTTCTTTAAAAAGAAAAGTATCGGCTAAACGTGGTTTCATTGTATTGTCCGTGTTTACCGTGACCGATTTTTTTGTGGTCGTTTTGATACGAAGGGTTTGTGTACGTGTGAAGTGTTTGTGAAGCCGTGGTGGCCTAGTGGTTCGACCTACCGCCTCTCATGCAGAGGGTCGGGGGTTCGATTCCGGCTCGCACAAGTTTACTTATGTGCGAAATTCAATTTGAAATTTACCACTGACCTTTTCGGTGAAGGAAAACATCGTGAGGAAACCTGCACGCACCTGCGAAGTAATTCAAAGATGTGTGTAAACTCCCCAATCCGCACCGGGCCCGCGTGGGGACTATAGCCCAAATTCTATCGTGATGAGAGGAGGCCTGTGCCTAGCAGTGGGCCGTAAATAGGCTGTTGTAGTAGTAGTAGTAGTAGTTTGTGTACGCACGTGGCGCAGCTCGACCATGCGCAGAAGTGGGGTTACGGAGATTATAGTATTTAGTAGTTATAGAATGGAAGTAGGTATGGTTAATTTGAATGAGCATTGTACGATTACAGTTTAATTTAATAATGTTAAAACAAAAAAGGTCTGCTATTTTCTTTCATGAGAGATGAAAGAAAATAGCAGACCTTAGATAAGTAAAAATGTAGATATTTTAGTTAACATTTTTATCCCGGTATAAAAAATGGTATAAAGTAAAAATATTCAATCAACAGTCAAAAGTAAACCGTCCTCGACAGGGTAAGCAGTGACCTTTATTGAGGACATTTATCATCTTCATACTGTTTTACGTCAGTGCCGGATCATTTGTCACTGGCGTCAAATGGGTCGCTATCAAATAAATTATTTTAATTCGTCTGGACATGCCATGCGGTTAAAAAACATTGTTTTGTTTTTTTATTTGACCTTCTTAAATTATCGGTACCTAAGTAAGTGCACCTTTATCCAAAGAAGAGCTCTTAAGTAAGAGTTATCCCATCAAAACATAAAAGTGAAACAAGAGCCAAATAAAATTTTAATTCACCAATAAAAGAATTGAGATCTATATTATATGGTTGCCAAGTTCTGCGAGTCACTTGGGATGTATTTCAAGATTAAGATCTGACTTTGCTAGTTTTCACGTACCCTATATACATGCTATGTATTAAATCAACATATCTTATAAATTACTAGCTTTTGCCCGCGACTTCGTACGCGTGGAATTCGGTTATAGCGTTCCCGCGGGATCTAGGCGTTCTTCCGGGATAAACACTGAATCCGTTGTTTAAACTGAACTTAATTATGTATGTAGCCCGTTTAGAAGTTTCATACCAACTTTCAACCCTCTTTTTACCCCCTAAAGGGGGGAAATTCCAAAAATCCTTTATTTACGTTCACTTACACTATAAAAGGAACCTCCCTGCCAAGTTTCACGTTTTTAAGCTTAGCGGTTTAGAAGTTTCAACCCCCGTTTTACCCTCTCAGGGGGGAATTTCCAAAAATCCTTTCTCAGTGCTCACATACGTTGTGAAAGAAACCTTTTTGCCAAATTTCATGTTTCTAGGTCGAGCGGTTTAGAAATTATATACAAACTTTCAACCCCATTCTTACCCCTAAAGGGGATAAATATCCAAAAATCCTTTATTGACATTCACTTACGTTATAAAAGGAACCTCCCTGCCAAGTTTTATATTTTGAAGCCTAGCGGTTTAGAAGTTTCATACAAACTTTCAACCCCCTTTTTACCCCCTTAAAGAGGGAATTTCCAAAAACCCTTTCTTGGTGCTCACTTAGGTCATAAAAGGAACCTTCCTGCCAAGTTTCATGTTTCTAGGCCTAGCGGTTTCGGCTGTGCGTTGATCGATCAGTCAGTCAGTAAGTCAGTCAGTCAGTCAGTCAGTTTCTTGTTTTATATATATAGATTAGGGGGTCAAAAGTTGCTCCAAATAGTCAAAATATACACACGGTGCTGCTCGCCAGTTCTGTTAGCTTGAAATTTAAGTTGACACGCTACCGCGTGTCTAGATGTGGAAGCTCTTACTAGTTACGCCTAAAAAGAAAAAATAATCTTAATTTTCCAAAAAAAAAACTTGACGTAAATATTAGTACAAATTATAGCAGATTTGAAAATTTTCATACAACCTTTTCAGTTTTGGAGTCGGGTATAAAAATAATTATTCGTGTCAAAATCCAAAAAGCCTATACCTGCTATTAATAATAGTTAACTAATAACAGATTACTTCAATGGCGTAAGTGTTTTGCATTGCGCCAATATTAGCAGTTTCGTGTTGTACGAAGTTTGATGCAGAAAATAGTAGGTACCTATATTTTGATGCAAGTGCGAAAAGTTTGTCATTTTATCACGAGTCTCCAGTAATGTTGGCGCGAGCAAAAGCGAGCGCTAACACTAGGGACGAGTGAAAATGACAATTTCGCACGTGTATCAAACGACATTTTTTTAACCCATATGCGAAAAAGGAATAAAGAAATAAACGAACAGGATGAAGCTCAAAAAACTTTACGCACTAGTTCGTAAAAAACAACTTTAGGCACGCTCACTAGCTGTCAAAAAACAAAAAACGCTTTTTGGCACATTAAACGGGCATCGAAATGTTTACTTTTTGAGCACCTGTATTAAAAAAGTATATACGTACCTATTACTGAGGTTATAACTTCACGATAATATTCTGTGACAACGTGGTACTACCCAGGACGAGCCCAAATTTGAGCAGCAATATCATAATTTTTACGAATATTTGAACCACGTTCTTACTGCAAAATGGAAGCACAAACTTTCAGCCCGCCACTATTTTAATAAAACATACGTAGGTATTCACAACCTATACAAGTATACTTTACGAGTATTATGAGTATACCAGTTTATGAAATATCCTGAAATTTAGACCAACGGCGAATAGCCGACTCAGCTATTTGCCTTTGTTTAGCGCCATAAATCAAATCTGTTTGCATTAGTATCGATGTGTACCGACGACAGAGGTACGTCGGTAATTGGCACATAATAATTTCCTCGAAACTGATGTTAGTCAATATCGGTAATTTGTGTTAATGTGCCATGTTTATCTCTATCCAGGCGTATTTCAAAGGATACCTATACAGCGTTTGGTATTCCAATATGTAGGTACGATTACTAAATACATTGAACTGTAGCTTTTAAACTGAACAAAGAAAATTGATAATGAGTAAAGTTGTATTACAAGAGTGCCGGGTACGAGCTGTTGATGGAGAGATGACCTAGTGGAAGTCACAAGAATCAGGTAAGTAGATGCTAGTGGAAAGCGACTAATATGTAGTATATTCTGTAGCATCCGTATGGGACGGTTCTGAGTGCAGAGCCTTGAGACGTCTGTGTTCAACAGGAGCAGCAACAGGAACGTTCTTTCAGCAGACATGATGATAAATTAAGTCACAACAGAAATAGTATTTGTTGCTTTCCATTATTCCAATATTTTATTTCCCTGCCAACATACTCAATAGGGGAGACGACAACTTTTTTTCCTTAGTCTATCAGGAAGATTATTGAAAAGTATTGGACACGTATTTTTTCTTTTTTCACGTAATCAAACTTATATGGAGATATATGGAGTTGAAATGTCGCGTGACGTCACGGTTAGGTACGATTTATACCTAACGGTGACGTAGTTAGCCCCAACTCTCCAACTTTAATGCGTTTTAACTTAGTCATTCTTTGTTAATTTGATAAAAAAAAAAAATACGTGTCTAATATTTTTGTATTACCTGACTGACGGACTAATTAGAATTTCGATTTCTTCACCCTGTCGACATCCCTATTCTCAAACTAGATTCTACTTTGGGGGAAAGGAATTTCGAGAGATGCTAAAAATTATGTTTTGTGACAATGACTTTTCTAATGTAGAGTCAGTGGGGATTAACTGTGGAGGTGTAAACAGACGGAAGGACTTGCGCCATGATTGTCGCGAGCAGGCTCTTGGCGCGAGGCCGCAACGCACTTGTTTCTTTAGGGTTGGCGCGATATCGACACGAAAAATGCAACATAGTATGAGGGCTACTTCGAAATGAATGAAATAATCAAGTTATGTACCTATAGGGTAAAGCAAAACGTTGTGACGATATTTTACCCACTGTCCCCGAGGGAACTATAAATATAAAAACATAAAAACAAACATCTCTATCAAAACATCATTTTAATAAATATTTTAAAAAAAACCTAACCTGTGGTCAGCATTGCCAACACCCACAGTATCAGCTATCGATTCTAAGCATGTTTTTTGGGTTTTTAATTTTCTCTGAGTTGGTACAAATAATAGACCTCAGGGTGGGCAACACATTCGGGATCTCATAAGATTTCGGTGTCCATGGGCCGCTTACCATCAGGTGGTCTGCGTGCTCGTTTGCCTACCAATGACACAAAAACAACGCCAATTAGTTTGGATGTCGACTCGAACTGCCCCATTTAAGTAATTTAAAAATGAAACCATCAAGAACCTCGCAATGTTCTTCTTCTTTCTCTTGCAAGGTACCTGAATCATTCTGCAATTCGATTCATCACAACAGCCTATTTGCGTCCCACTGCTGGGCACAGGCCTCCTTGAAAGGAGGCCCGCGTGGGGCCTTCACACACATCTTCAATCATCATCATCACCTTCATCCACATCCATCTTTCTTCATCTTCATCTTCGTCTTCTGCAATTCGATTGTTAAGATGTTAAAGTAATAAAATTATTCAACTTTATGAACATAATTATTTCGCGCGGTGCTTATTATGCTCATTAATCATTACGCATCTAAATAGCTCTTGAGTAGCTAACCGTGCATAATCCTCGTAAACCGTTATCTCAGTTCTAATGGGCGAAGCATTAACTCGGATGGCCATTTCACTATAGTGAAAATCTAAATAATTAACCGTCATTAAGGTTGAATACAAACATCGATAAATTTTCGGCTAATCAGTTGAATAAACTCGCTCGTGCTAAGCGCAGCCCTTGCGCTGTTTGGAGCAATTTTAGTGTACGGGGGGCGAGTCTAGAGTGCGGCATTACGGCGATGATACTTATCAAAACTTACTGAAACAATAGCCTCTCCGCTCCGCATGTACTCAAGACAAGCTTAGGGGTTAAGTGAGGACTTAAAATAATTACTCTTTATCATAATAACTTGTTCAGTTGAGACAAAGAATACTCAAGAACGCACTCAGATATTTTGAACGTTTTTGGAGATCGTAATGGTAAAAACCTCTTCAGGTACTGTGTTAAGTACTGTGATAAAAAGCTGAGATTAAGCGTGTTGATTCAAGAACAGTTGTCGGACTCCTGGTTGTTAAATATAGCCACCGAGCTGTCATTCCATACAGAAACGTCATTTTGTCCGATAGTAAAATATTTTACGTTAACGTTAACTTTAACGGACGGTTTGAATCAACCTACCCTAAATACAGTTATAATTTCTAATTGTAGTTGATATTATGTTGATGTTTTATTTATAATTATCGTTAACTTCAGTTCTTTTCAAACATAAAATATTAGGGCAGCCTCAAAAATTTCGAAAAACTCCAAAGAATAAAGCCGGTAAAATACTGAAATGCTATTCAGAATTAATAAAGCGAAAAACGCTCCACAACTCTTTGCTGCAAAAGATTGCTCGCAGTTTACACAAGTTTCTCCAAATATAAACCTCTAGCGTTTTGTGACCGTCCGAATATGTTTCCTTCCTCCACTTTCTTTGTGAGACTTTTAAGAGATAACTTTTCAAATAAATCAGTGGGCATTGCAGCGGGACTTCAGGCGCAGCGCTCGTACAGGCTTTGTTATCAGCCAAGTACTCGACTTCCAATTCAACTTTCGGCGATTATTCAAAATTTTATATCATTGTTTTGCAAACAGCTTACTCCAAGCCATTAAAATGTTCAGTATTAATTTATGGAGCTCATTGTCTGTGTAATCGTTCATGTTCTCACTTAATTTGAAAAGGTTAATTGAATTTTCATGGATACTGATAAAAGCTAGGGAATGCAAATTTTATTTATCTTCTAATTTTACAACACGTATTACCGGATTCGCGTGCTATTGACAGCGCTTCCAAAACTCAAGACCCAATTCCAAGCGAAGCAAGGGTCCAGTCGGACTTTCCCAGTGTTATTGAATAAATTAACTTACTTCTATTAAAATTCTGTTTGCGATCCGACCATCGTCCTAATAATGTTCTGGTTCGGCTCATCTGCTTAAATTGGCTTTAACTGTCTGATAACAATGGAAATAATCAAAGCATCCTATTTCCATTCAAATTTTATTTGTTCCTACAAGGACGGAAGAACTAAATATCCTTTGAAGGAAAATGAATATTTTAAACCGGATTGTAATGAAAACGCATACCATACGATGAACTTCGTATCACCACGGATTCCCATTATTATTATTTTGTCTGATCTTTTACAATTTTCCCATTTTTTTCTTTCTAAACCTTCCCTATTCAAGTTATGCAGATCTTGAGCTTTAGCCAGACATACACAGCGCAATTAATTTTTACATATAAGTAGGTAGGTATACAATTATGGATAGATATAGATTATGTAGGTACGATTATGACAAATTATTATAAATTCAAAATTCAATCATTTATTCAGCAAATTGGCCACATAGGGGCACTTTTACACGTCAGAAAAGAATTTACTAGAATTTACTAGCGCTTCCTAGAACCATTGCTTGAGAAGAAGCGCCGCAACAAACTCAAGCAGAAGGCCTTTTTTCAAAATTTACACATAGTTATAACATTTACATTACATGTATAAAATATACATATAGGTACGTACTACAATTACATTGAAGGGATGTATAGTCCCTAACTTAAACTTAAATCTAAGATCAAGAAGAAGAGGTAGATGGAGATGGCCTCCATTGTCAAATAAATATAAATTCCATAGATGTCGACAGTCTCAAAATGTCAATAAATAATGAAATACATCATGTATAAAAGAGTTCATTAATACATGTCAATAAGAACATGATGAGGTCTCTCGCTTAAAATGTTTGACTTAGTAATATATTTAAAGCTAATGATTATTTTTAAACGTGACATAAATAAAACCGAAGCCGTGGTAGCCTAGTGGTTCGACCTACCGCCTCTCATGCAGAGGGTCGGGGGTTCGATTCCGGCTCGCACCTTTTCGGTGAAGGAAAACATCGTGAGGAAACCTGCACGTATCTGCGAAGTAATTTAAAGACGTGTGTGAAGTCCCCAATCCGCACTGGGCCCGCGTGGGGACTATAGCCCAAACCCTCTCGTGATGAGAGGAGGCCTGTGCCCAGCAGTAGGACGCAAATAGGCTGAAGTAGGGGAAAGTGGTTACCCTTCGTACACTTTTTAGATTTTATTTTTTTATTTTATGATTTATTGTCGAATTTATCTAGTTTATGTACCTAAGCTTAACAAATATATTGTAGTTTGTTACAAAAAAGTCCGAAACTATTATGTCAAAAGGTTAAAGGGTTATAGCCATTTTTCTACGATAAGATATTTGTACGAACGCACCCCACGTATGGGGTACATTCGTACAGCAGGTGGGGTACTTTCGTACGCCATGGGGTAGATTCATACAGGGTAATTAAAAAGCCAATTAAATTCGTTGCATTTTTATTAATTTTTATAAAAATATTTATTTATCAAAGAACTAACTTAATATTATGTGACTTGGCTCAAAAAGGTTGCAATCGATGACTTGTGTGCGGCGGAAAAGACACAAAAATGATGCCATTATCTCGAGCATATGTTCTAGCCTGTAAGCTGATGTGGCTTTCGTGATTATCACATAGCAGTACAATCGGATGCTTTTTAGAGCTCAGCGTGTGTTTCTGAATGTGCTTTAATACTGAAACAAATATGTCAGCATTTATCCTATCCACCCACTTCTATTAGCAGCTTCGAGGCTTCCTTCAGGCGCACCATCAAGAAAATGGTCTTTGTAGTGCACACGTGGAAATACAAATACCGGAGGGATAGTATTTCAACTTGCAGAAATAATAGCACCAAATGTTATCAATTCGCCTCTTTCCGCTGACACGATTTGTCCCACTTGTTTCTGTGATTTAGGAGCCAAAATTTTAGGAGTTTCTAAAACAGTAGACACGCCGGACTCGTCAAAGTTAAATATCCTGTCAGCAGCAAAATTATTTCGCTGTAACACATCAGCCAAATTATTATAGAACTCATGGACTGCATTTTTATTAAACGCGAATGATTGAGCAGCGCTAGTGTTTTCTGGCTTTCGCAGACTGAGGTTGGCGTTTCGTTCTCTGTATTTACGCATCCATTCTAAGCCAGCCATTTGATTTTCGTCCCATTTCGCTGGATATTTTAAATTCAACGCTTTCGCGTATTCGTAGGCTAGTTTCCGAATTTGTACTATCGTTAGTCCATAATGCATTTTGCAGCAATTAGTAATATGGTCATTTAAGCGTGTCTCTTCTTCCAAGGAGAAGACTTGTAGACTCGTGAATTTTGAATGAAAAGTTCGTGAGGGTCCATCGGCATTAGGGCCATCTTTAAATTTCTTGACTCTGCTTTCCAACGTTGATGTTTTGATGTTGTATTTTACCGCGGCTTTTCTATACGACAACCGTCCTTGTATTATTACATCATCAATTGCTAAATTCATGGACTCTCCATCCACTTCTTGAGTACGCGTACCCTTTTTTTATATTTTCGCACCATGATTCTGCAATAAAATATTAATTTTAAGGTTGATTTATTAAAATTATTTAAGGAAAAATATGTGTTTGTGCTGTCTGCACGATAATTTTAAATAATACTGTATTTTATTTCATAAAAAAATAATTTTGAAATACTGGTGGTTAACGAAATCTAAAGGGGAGCATTCGTACGCGTACGAATGTGCCCCTTGTCTGGCTGTCCGAATGCACCCCATGCCACAAAATTAAAATATAACTTTATACCTACAAATTCTAATTAAGTTTGAGAAATATAACAATTAAAGCTCAAAGTAAACAATATTAACATTAATCAATCATCACCATTTTGTCAAAAACATAACAGTTCTACTTACAATTACGAACTAAACTTAGGTAAAAAAATTACTCACCGCGCGCGAAAACACGTTACGTCTTGTCAGTTGATACACCGTAGTGCGACTGGCGTGAGACTCGGCTAGCAACATGGTGGCCTGTATGTCTATGCACACAAGCAAAGGCGTGTTTGTGTGCCGTTTAGTTTTTCTGTTATACTGAACGTACGAATGTGCCCCGCGTACGAATGGTAACCACTTTCCCCTAGTAGTAGTTATAACTAGGTTATGTAGATACCTACCTACTTTTTGTCTGGGTTTACCATGGGTTTACTGATGAAAAAGTTTTCGAAAATTACCTGTCAATGGCGAAACAAAGGGTGTGCCAATTTAGTTCGAAATACGAAACTGATAATACGAAACTAAGTTGTTACTAAGTACCTAAACATCTCAGAAATAACGAAACGTATTGAAAAATAAGACTTATAAAAGATTGCTTTTCACGGTAAGTATAGCACGACGCAACTTAGAAGGCGCGCGGATTTAGCAATAACAGACTCTGCGTCAAAGGTTTAAGTGCTTCGCCGCGCGCCTTCTAAGTCGTGTAACTAGTAAATTCTTTTCTGACGTGTAAAAGTGCCCCTATGTGGCCAATTTGCTGAATAAATGATTGAATTTTGAATTGAATTTTGAATTTTGTGTTCTGTTATACATTTTATTTCTTACAGGGGTGCTTTGATTGATGTGTCGAGTAATATCAAACTTTATAAGTCCATACTATCAAAATTATTAAATACTGAATCATGCTAAATTAAGAAAATATATTATTATTATTCTAAAATGTCATCGAAATATTTTTTGTAATTTCTTGGATTGTTTCATTGTTATTATTAAAAAAGCTACTAATCTTCCACAGATTCGATCGATCGACGGCCGGATTGGTCCAGTTGGTCACTACCACTGGACCAATCCGGCCGGACTCGAACCCGCAACCATGGTTACGGGTTCGAGTCCCGCTCGAGGCAAACTTTGTGTGATGAACACGAATGTTTGTACTCGAGTCATGGATGTTAGTATTTATATATGTATGTATTTCTCTATATAAGTATTTATATCGTTGTCTAGCACCCATAGTACAAGCTTTGCTTAGTTTGGGGCTAGTTCAATATGTGTGAAATCTCCCAAGATATTTATTTATTTATTTAAGTTCTGGTAAATAACAATTTGTATTTATTGTATACTCTTCTAACGGATAGTGTATTTAATACAAATAAATATAATGAGATTCACATACAAATTCGGCGACTTAAAAATAAAATAAATGAATTAAAAATAAAATTTAAAACTAGAACTAAAAATAACTATAGAAAAAAACACCCCTTCCAAAATTTCATTTTGCGGCATGGTGCCCATAACGCTGGCGGCGTTACCTCTCTGGATTGTTAAAGAAATCCTTTGCGAGAGGTAAGCGCCAGCCTTTGGGTCGCCGGTTTTGTCGATCAAGTGGGCCGACAACAAGTTCTGGTTGAGTTTTTCAATCATTTAATTGTCAACGTAAATTATGTAAAATCTTTCTTTCAATTTCTTGGATCTACCCATATTCGTCAGTTGCGCTCTAGTGAAAATCTTACTCTCTCTATCCCTCTGCACCGTACTGGTTTCTTATCCAATTATTTCTCCATTCAAGTAGCCCGACTTTGGAATGATCTTCCCTTAAAAATCAGAATGTTTAAAAAGCAAGTTCGTGCATTTCTATGTAGGTAAGCACTAAGCAGAATTGATCATCCTGGTACTCACTTATTTTTTTTTTTTTCTTTAGCATGTTCTTATGTATATGTATGTATTTATTTTAATATGTATTTATTTACTTATATATCTGTATTCTGTGTATATATTCATTTATTAATACCTATGTAGATATGTGTTTTTTTTGTTGTTGTTGCAAGTAATAGCTGCTAATTGCCTTTCGTTGCACCGCTACAACAATTTCTGTTTTGCCCAAAGCTTGCAAAGGTTTAACTGGTAGAGGATGCCTTATGGCATTAAGTTCGCCTTTTGTATTAGTTTTTTACTAATGTGCAATAAAGTTTAAATAAATAAAGCCTTAGTTTTCACACTAAATGACAGCTAGAGTATGTTTTAACATACACACCTACCGTTTACCAGTGCTTCAAATGTGATCAATTCCAACTCAAGGGTCGGCTTATACGAATAGTTTTACACTAGAAAAAATCCAACGATCGGGTAAAGCGCCAACTTGCAGACCGCAAAGTATATCTAGGTACTATTTTTTACCCGTTTTCAAGTTTACGAACTTGAAAACGGGTAAAAAATAGTCATTTGTCAAGTACGGGTTTCCAATTGAACATGTGCAGGTTCCCAGAGGAAAACGGTCGGGCGTCGGCGACGTTCAGATTAGACGCCGTGATCGCGAGTACGTACGGCTTTCAATTGCCACCTAGTAGAATTAAATGAACTAGGTAGATCAAAAATCTACCGGAAAAGTTGAGTGCAGCGAAAACGGTTTACAAAATGAATCTTTTGCTGACTAAGAATCTTTCATTGGATCGTTTGGTAACGTGTAAAGTGCGATTTATTAGGTACTTTTGGGTAGGTGCTTCTTAATGACTGATATGATGATAAAACATGTGTAATAATCGCTATTGTTTCCCAAGTAAATAAATAAGTCCTACAAAGCGTCGGCGCTGAACTTTTAGATTTTTATTGGGTTCCTAGATTCGTCAAATTGTTTTACCTCTCTGCATTGTAACTGATTAATTTTTAAACAAAACCATTCCTCAATCAATTGCTTGTTACATTTCCTACAGAAAAAAACAACATGGAATTTTTCATTAAGATGCGTAGCTGTAACTGAATACATGCATACGTGTTCACGTTTGTTCTTGAGAAACCGACTTGATGTAGGAGCAAAGTAACTAGCCACACTCTTACAAAGAAGCTACTCCGTCCGAAGTTTCGCGTGACGTGGATTCCGAACGGATGTCGCCAGAGAGTCGTTTGAATAAAGTTAGCTCACTGATTTATGTGAAAACTTTTCGAAATACCCCGTCCTCAGAATGTGTGTCCGTGTATTGTGTCTTTTATCTTGGGGGCTTATTCACTAGTTCTCTTATTACTTGAATCCCCCCGGTCCGAACGTGGGGTAGTACATAAATAATGTGCGAAGCTTAAGAGGCATCGAGGACCTGGTTGATACTGCGTATTATGATCCATTCGTACCCTCATAAATAAGGGCGTCAAAAACAGCACTTATGTTGGAAACCGCGAAACCGCGGAGAGATGAGGGCCTCCTCTAAATCCAAATAAACAGGGCTTCATCGAATTCTCATTCCGTCCTCACACATGATTTACCGGGAGAGGGATCAAGGCGCGTAATTTATCGGCGGCCTCTCCCCGTTAATTCTGCTGTCGCCGCGAGATAACAGACTCGACACCTCTGATAAAAACATACAAGGATTCTTCTTTAATTCAGTAAGAGCGTTACGTCTTTTTGTAATTGTTTGGTGAGTTTAATGAAAAGCTCCTTTTTTGGCATTGGTTGGCAAACATTTTTGACCACATTATAATTATGTAGATACCTAGAAATTAATTGTCTATCGGGAGGTTTAAAAAGCTTTATTGCAAGAAGGAATCTCTTTTCTAGTTTTTTACACTTTTTACCCGACTGCACTAGAAGGAGGGTTATGTTTTTCGAGTATATTTAAGTATGTATGTATATTTCTTGGGCACGCCCTGAAGCCTAAACAGCTTGAAAGATTTTAGATTTTGAGATGTCGTTAGATTGACACGGTATATTGACAGTTGGTATACAGCCGGTTTGTTTTTTTTTCAAAAATCGAGTTATTGATATTTGCGAGTTAATAAAACCCCAAAGGAACCAGTTGTCTTTACTTTCCTGCTTATAGCATAGAGTAATAAATAGGGGAGACGACAACTTTTTTTTTCTTAGTCAATCAGGAAGATTATTGAAAAGTATTGGACACATATTTTTTCTTTTTCAACGTAATCAAATTTATACGGCGATATATTGAGTTGAAATGTCGCGTGACGTCACGGTTAGGTACGATTTACACCTAACGGTGACGTAGTTAGCCCCCACTGTCCAACTTTAATGCGTTTTAACTCAGTCATTCTTTGTTAATTTGATAAAACAAAAAATACGTGTCTAATATTTTTTTATTACCTGACTGACGGACTAATTAGAATTTCGAATTCTTCACCCTGTCGTCATCCCTATTGTATCAAATAATCAGATAATAAGCCGTGCAGAGCAGAGGGTGGGGGGTTCGATTCCGGCTTGCACCTCTAAGTTTACTTATGTGCGAAATTCAATTTGAATTTACCACTGAGCTTTTCGGTGAAGGAAAACTTCGTGAGAAAACCTGCACTCATCGGCGAAGTAATTCAAAGATGTGTGTGAATTCCCCAATCCGCACTGGGCCCGCGTGGGGACTATAGCTCGTCATGAGAGGAGGCCTGTGCCCAGCAGTGGGACGCAAATAGGCTGTAGTAGTCGTAGAATCAGATAATAGGTACTAAAACAAATACAGAATCATAAACGTTACGTGCTCTGTATTTGTTTATTTCCCTTAAGTAATTTTCTCATCATAGGTAGGTACAGCCCCAGTCCCCGGCTATTCCTGGCTCCGGTAGCGGCCATGGTAACGGCGGGGCAGGGGGTGCTAAAGTTAATCCCCGGCAGAGACCCGGCTACCAAAAACGACGGCCTCCAACAAGATGGAGCGACGACCTCGTGAAGGTCGCGGGAAACCGGTGGAAGCAAGTAGCACAGGACCGGTCTGAGTGGCGAGCCTTGGGGGAGGCCTATGTCCAGCAGTGGACGTCTTTCGGCTGAAATGATGATGATGATGATGAGGTAGGTACAATGAAAGACAAACTGTATAAAATATTTTCGTTTCCTCTAAGTGAAACTTAATCACTTCAGAACTTGAAAGTTATTGCTTCATGTACAAAGACTGCCATTCAATCCCATCACACAGGTCCAAAGTATGTACCTGGCAAAATGCTGTAAATATCGCAGTTGGAGCTGTTATATTTTAAAGCGAACTGCTTTTAAATGTGTTTGCTACAATATATACTTAGAGGTAGCTTTTTAAAAATATTGCGAAGTATTGCTTAAAATATAAAAGGAGATTTTGATCACGATTATTACTGCGCCAAGTATGTGGCACTCCCCGGTACTTGGGCACTAGTGTCGGTGGTTTAGATTATTGTTATATATTTTGTGTGTTTTACTATTTTATTTACCTATTATACCAGATTTGCGGGGCGGATCCAGTGGGATCCCACCAAAATCATCTAAATGTACTCGTGACCAATCTTTATTTTTTCGCTCAGCTGGACCAATCCCCCCCCCCGCCCCCCGCCTAAACAGAAATCCTGGATCCGCCTGTGGAGCGAACTATGCCTGTTCGTTTATAGGTATGGTTGGCAGGCGTACAAAAAGGTACGCGTACTACAGCGCGTTTCAAGAGGGTTTACTCCGAAAGTTGGCAACGTCGCAAATAGCTGTCAAATATTTCGCTGTTTTCATTAATTTCTGAATATTACTGAATGAAATCATGAATTATTGTTCTATGGTTGAATAAAACATTAAGTATGGATTGCAACAATTATCCTAGGAACACGAAATATTTAGGATTATGGAAGTACTATCTTTTGAAAAATTTCCATCGCATTTTCCTTGCATTTTAATGTAATCTTATCACTCGAATGCCTAACCAACAAATATAAAACGAGACGCGTCATTCAACCATAGAATGAGAAGTTCTTTTTTAATTCAGTAATATTGAGAAATTAATAAAAAAAGCGAAACATTTGACAGCTATATGCGACGTTGCCAACTTTCGGGATAAACCCTCTTAATTGGATAGTAAATGGCCCCGGATGAAACCGCCATTTTAAAATTGCGAGGTGACACGGATATATGTATACAGACGGCTTGAAGGACTTAACACGTCGACAGCCCATATTATCATAGCATAAGTAAAATGTGTTCGATGCTAAATGCAAAATTCCCTTTTCAGCTCGCCAACTAGAAGCCGTAATCTGATACGAAACCTTTAGCATCAAAAGCGATATCTCCCACCCGTAACGATTGCATCTAGACATCGATGATAAAGGAACTGGCAACAATACGTCCATTAGACAGACGTCAACGAGCAATTCGATCTCGTATCTTGTGCATCTGCCAAACGTAACAATACAGATACCCAACTAACATGGTCAAACATTTAGGTTTTGTTATCTTAAAAGCGTATTGAAATTACTTGGCAATAACTTTGCCACATGTCACATTTATGCTGAATGGAAACAAAACCATTACATACTCGTACATTATTATGTAATTGAGTTTATTAATAAGTAGTTTTATGGACCTTTTGTGACCTGTGTTGATATGACGCCGCTGTATCTCATCTCATCGGTGGATACAATTTTTACCCCATAACTTTTAGTTTATTCTTGAACTAACTTCTGCCCGCGAGCGGGAACTATGTGTCCGGGATAAAACGTTATACTTTCTCGGGAATTAAACTATCTCCATATCAATTTTCATCTAAATTGGTCCAGTGTTTAAGCGTGAAAAGTCAACAGACAGATAGATAGATAGACAAACCGACAGATGGACAGAGTTAGATAGGTACTTTTAACTTTTGGATATACCAATAATTATACATATACTTTGGATGTGGATCCCACCAAAGATTCCCATGTAATATAGTTCATACCCATTCTATTTATCACAACCTGTTTAATAGATATATGGATAGTGAAATAATAGGTAAATAAAAAACACGTACATATATCCACGACGAATTTTCACAATTAATGGAATATGCTCAGAATACTGTGGACACATTTAACAAAGAAGAATGTAGTCACATTTCTATGATATCCTCGTGAATCTAAAGCGCGACGCGAAAAGGGAATATGATACTCGTACAAGAAGAGTGTGATCATTTTCGCTAACTAACTTTGTGCGACTGTACCGTATCAAAGCGTCCGCACGAGTGTACTCGACGCTCGTGACTCGTGTGTTGCGACTTTGCGAGAGACTGCGAGCTACGTGTGACCGCCGCTTAGCGATGTTGTTTTACCAAATAAAGCCATGATAACTACACAATTTATTAAATTTATTTTTGTTAGTGGTAGGACCTGGTGCTGGGTCCGTCCGGGGTGGTACCACCGTCTTTCCCCGCTAACCTGCCGCCAAATAGCAGTGCTCGCACTGTTGTGTTCCGGTAGGGGGTTAAGGCAGCCGGTGAAATTTCTGGCACAGAGGCATTCCATCTTAGGCTTCAGGGTAGGCAACGCATTCGAGATCTTATGGTTTTCTTAATGGGGATCATAGGATTTCGGTGTCCATGGGCCGCAGTGACCACTTACCATCAGGCGGACTGTGCGCTCGTTTGCCTGTACCATTGGTATATAAAAAAAAAACTACCGGGCCTTGTTGGTAAAATAGTCGTGTTTTACCTAAGTAATGTTTTTCAGCACCGGACGTTTGCTTTTGCTCTTCCAAACCTGTTGTTCTATTTGTTGGCGTGTTAAAAACAAAATCAACATAATGGATGCCAAAATCCATGGCCTAATCCCAGTTCTACCAGATTTTTTTTTCGGGCGACTGATTGCGGCGCGGTATGCGGACTACTGGGGAATGGCCAAATACTTACATCATAATGTAGGTAAATTCGAATATAATGTGTTAGGTAAGTACTTCACTTAAACTAAAACAGTTAAATTTCAAAATTAACGAGTTTTTTGTTGATAGGTACATTTTTGTAAATATTAATAACTGAAGTTGGTTAAAAAAAGAACACTAGTTTATACTTTTTTAACCAACTCCAGAAAAGGAAGAGGTTCTCGAGTCGTCGTATATATTTTCCCAGGGAACTGAACGAGTTACTACTCTCTCTACTACGAGTATATCTTTTATTTTTCACTAATACATTTATAGGTAAATACGAAAGTAACTTGCATATCTGTCTGTTACCTTTCCATGCTTAAAATTTAGATGCAATTTGGTACCTCTGGCAATGGCTTTTATTCCGGAAAAACGCATAGTTCCAGCGGAAATGCGATAACCGAATTCAAGTGAAATTTATAGAGTTATTTAATTATTTTCTATTAAGTCTGTAAAGGATGGCGTCTTTTATTAAAATAAAAAATTATAACCTACACCTCCAAGCGTCTTTTATTAAAATAAAAAATTATAACCTACACCTCCAAATACTGACTGCCCAAGAAGTCGGTGTCAAGTTAACTTAATGCGTGCTTATATAAATTATGCTGTAACTATACTACTTAAATGATATGAATGTCGGAGAGTCGCGTGGGGCCGCGGCGACATCATCATAGCAGGCTAGTGGAACTAGGCACGAGCGTCTGTGCGGTATCATCTGATGGATAGGTACTTATCCTCTTTACCGCACCGTGGGCGTCTCACGTAGTCAGGAGCGTAACTCAGCCGATGTAGGAGGCACTAGGTTGTACTGTAGCTTCAATAAAACGTTACACGTTGGTCTTATTCCTTTTATTCACCTTCGCTTATGTACAGTACGTAGAAACGTTACACAATACAGACTTGATCACCGTTATTACGATATTAGGCTAACGTCCGATCGCTACGCGATTTAGTAACAGAATGAAGCAAGTGACAGCTTTGACAGGTACATGTCGTCACGAGGCTGACAGCTCGACTCGACTGATCTGAATAGACTGCCTCGACTGATCTGAATAGACTGACCCCACTACGCAGTGAGTGTCTCTTTTATAGCCTTGACGTTTAAAGGAAGTTACGTCACAGAAGGTGACCCGACCACGCTGGGAAATGCTTTATGCATACCACCTGCCATTGTGGTTATGTGGGACTCGCCGATTATTCGGAATACCCACTAAAACCCAGCGTTGTTTAAATCTAATTAATTTAAATTAGATATTTCGTTCTTCTTTCTCCGACTCTGCGACACGGCCATTCTGACTTCTCACACGTCCTCGTGGGAGGCAACATCTGAAATAGGTAAAAAGTCCCACGGGAGTAAAACGTTCGCTCGGCTATCCTGACCAACAAGTAAGGATTGGTCAACCAAAGTTAATTTAGTTTACATCACCCTTGGCCGTAAAGTGGGATTTTCTGCTCGCTACACGGAGAGAAAATCTCACTTCTTGGCCAAGGCAAGACGTAAAACTTTTGACAAACCACGGACGGTAATTCGTAAAGCCCCAGATCGCATATTTATGGCCCTCACCTTTGGTTCGGGCCACAGAAACCTGCGATCTGGGACATTTACGAATTCACCACCCTAGGTCTGTAATGTACTATTAAACTGGGTTTTGTTTGGTAGAGCCACGTGTAGAGCACAACACATAATAAAGCAAAAGTTTTTGTAAAGTCATGTAGGATTTAAAATTTGTATTTACGAATGATTTTTACCAAAGAACTCAATAGATTATTTCTTAATTTCCTTTATGTAAAGTTTAATTAAAATTTCCATAAAAATCAAAAATCATTCAACTACTAAAGTCATTGTATCTGTTGGTCTATTTACTTTCATCAAATCATATCTGTACTGTCCGTGCAGTCTACATCTGTTGTCAACCGGACTAAAGCAACCCTATAGTGCTCACTTTAGCACTGTGAAACTATTGTCAAACGGACAATAGCATCCCTATAGTGCTCATCATAGTACTCATCTTAACACTCTGCAACTATTGTCAAACGGACAATAGCAAACCCCGTAGTGCTCACTTTAGCACTCTGCAACTATTGTTAAACGGACAATAGCATCCCTATAGTGCTCACTTTAGCACTCTGCAACTATTGTCAAACGGACAATAGCAACCCCATAGTGCTCAATTTAGCACTCTGCAACTATTGTCAAACGGACAATAGCAACGACACGAATTCTAAGAGAATAGAAAACTAAAATATTATTTTGGAGTATTTACTACCGGCAATATCTTAACAATCAATTACAATCATTCACTTCCATTCTACATTTGGGTCTACATATTGACTCTACATATTGACTCTACATATTGACTCTACATATTGACTCTACATATTGACTCTACATATTGACTCTACATATTGACTCTACATATTGACTCTACATATTGACTCTACATATTGACTCTACATATTGACTCTACATATTGACTCTACATATTGACTCTACATATTGACTCTACATATTGACTCTACATATTGACTCTACATATTGACTCTACATATTGACTCTACATATTGACTCTACATATTGACTCTACATATTGACTCTACATATTGACTCTACATATTGACTCTACATATTGACTCTACATATTGACTCTACATATTGACTCTACATATTGACTCTACATATTGACTCTACATATTGACTCTACATATTGACTCTACATATTGACTCTACATAATGACTCTACATAATGACTCTACATAATGACTCTACATAATGACTCTACATAATGACTCTACATAATGACTCTACATAATGACTATACACGCCACATAATGTTTCGACATACGCCTCCGCATACACCTCCACATAATGTCCCAACATAAGTCTCTAGACTATACATAAGACTCTCTCCGTACAATACTACATAAGGCTTCACATAAAGCCGCACATAAGGTCCGACATAAGGTCTGCATAAGGCCCCACATAAGGCCCTACATAAGAGTACTACTATGATTTTACATAGAGTATTCATTGATTTGCAATTTAGTTTATCGTAATCGGGCAAGCCAAACAAACCCACTTAAGTGCCGGTATACACAAAAATACCAATAATTGATCGTATAAATGGTCTTAAGGAGAATGTTCTTTCTTTAGTGAGTCAAACAAATAATAGTTAAACGTACAACACAGTGGACTACGTCCAGCCATCTTTTATTACGGGAATTGTCAATACCAAATTTCAATAAACTTTTGTACACTTACTACAATAAGATAAACAACGGATAGTTATTCACTATTAATTGTGTTTACTTATGCACACTATGTGCACTTTATAGACCAGTCTGTTTACTTGAAACAGAAATTACTGATCATACAACAACTCGATAGTATTTACAGTTAAAAACAACAATAATTGAAATTAATTCTTCATTTCACCAATGAGAGAACACTCAGCCAAACAAAATGAAAGTTGCTCACCGGATAGTATAGCACACCCAAGATAGGTTGCACAGCACAAGCATCAACCCACTTGCAGCGGCTGGACCAATGCTCAGCCCGTGGTGCCCAGTAGCACCGTTCAAACCAACCGGCCTTAGCAAAACGGTCAAGCAGCGAGGCGTCATGTGCCCGCTACTACCACAGTAGCAGAAGCTGATAACGTCTTTTTGCCATCTGAAACACACCAACACAAGCTGAGGTATCGATGCACTACATTATTAAAAAACGGTCGAGTAAAATGATTTTAGTACGCGTAGGTACATAGTCAAAATATCAATTGTCATGATTATTTTCTGTTTAAAATTTGTAACGTTATTGCAAGGCTGAATTAAAACCATTGAGTGCACACGCACTGAACAACTTCAAGAGGCAAGAATGTAGTCTAATATTTTTATGATAATAAATGTTCAAAATTAAGATTAAGCCGTATGATATTGTACGCTTACGTTAAGCAAGTAAATTCCAACCAATAATAATGATTACAACGAAGCCCATGTACTACCAACAACAACGAATGTGGAGTCACTTCGTTACAATAACGTCATACTAGTAATAGAATAAAATGAAAACAACCCACCGAATAATCCTTCGAGGCGTTCACACCACATCAAATACTCATTCAGATTCGCATTATTTAAGATAAGGAATTCCAATGGCAATGTAAAGTTGGCAATCACTGTGCGCAACCTCAGACACAGCACAGCATAAGTACATTTTACGAGTATTTCAAATCGACGCTGTCTTTGTTCGACCGCGCTGACACGACTGACGGGAATGACGTGCATCAGTGAGCGCACGTTTTCACTTAATATTTCAAAATACTCCCACAAATGAGGTATTCTTTCTTCAATTGTTCTAAAATTCATTTCCAATGCGTAAACAGTCACCGTACTCGATGTGTGCCATATTTGTAGGGGTTTTACGAATACCCTCAAATCGCAACATTTATCAAACAGATCAAAAATAACTTCGTCAACTTGATTTCATGTAACGGCTATTTGGATCAAATAACATTCACTGTAGTAAATGGCAACGCATCATAATTTTCATCTTCGTTCTAATCTCCGCTGGCAGACTTGGAAATATAATCCACATCTATTTTTTTTAGCTCAGCAATGCCTTTAATGCCTCAATGTTTCGTTCTAATCCCACTTCTGATGTCGGAGAGTCGCGTGGGGCCGCGGCGACATCATCATAGCAGGCTAGTGGAACTAGGCACGAGCGTCTGTGCGGTATCATCTGATGGATAGGTACTTATCCTCTTTACCGCACCGTGGGCGTCTCACGTAGTCAGGAGCGTAACTCAGCCGATGTA
The DNA here is from genome assembly GCA_963971205.1 of Aethes cnicana. Classification (NCBI taxonomy): domain Eukaryota; kingdom Metazoa; phylum Arthropoda; class Insecta; order Lepidoptera; family Tortricidae; genus Aethes; species Aethes cnicana. Next base: position 6,208,230 of record OZ020276.1, on the reverse strand, counting down.
GGAGGCACTAGGTTGTACTGTAGCTTCAATAAAACGTTACACGTTGGTCTTATTCCTTTTATTCACCTTCGCTTATGTACAGTACGTAGAAACGTTACACAATACAGACTTGATCACCGTTATTACGATATTAGGCTAACGTCCGATCGCTACGCGATTTAGTAACAGAATGAAGCAAGTGACAGCTTTGACAGGTACATGTCGTCACGAGGCTGACAGCTCGACTCGACTGATCTGAATAGACTGCCTCGACTGATCTGAATAGACTGACCCCACTACGCAGTGAGTGTCTCTTTTATAGCCTTGACGTTTAAAGGAAGTTACGTCACAGAAGGTGACCCGACCACGCTGGGAAATGCTTTATGCATACCACCTGCCATTGTGGTTATGTGGGACTCGCCGATTATTCGGAATACCCACTAAAACCCAGCGTTGCTTAAATCTAATTAATTTAAATTAGATATTTCGTTCTTCTTTCTCCGACTCTGCGACATATATATATATCGTCTATTGACTGACTCTCCCTTTCATCTGAGAATCAACCTTTAATATAAAACGCGATGAATATTAGACGTTTAATTCAACAATTGACTCGAATTGAAAACAAACAAATTTGCAGGAACGGGTTGTCGAGCCGGGGGCGGTCGAAAACTTTGTATTTGCCTAATTAACTACATTGAGCGACCCTTTCTTGATTAGATCACGTATCGGGGGATCAAATCGGATCTAAGGGTAAACATAAACTTTCTTTTATTGTTGTTTCGCAAAGATAAAACAGTCAACTAACAAATGACGGCTGACAGTACTTTATCATAAGTAAGATCTATTCTATGATTTTCCCGCACATCTGAAATGTAAGGGAGCTGTTTACTTTAAGATGTGATTACGAATAGATACAGTCAAAGTCAAAAGTACCTGTTTTATCATCATATTTTAACAGCTGTAGGTACCAAATTAAACTTCGTTTCGTACTTCATTCTGGCTAGTCATGTTACATTCGGTACATAGACATAGACACGGTATCAACATTTTTAGAATTAGACTGTACGAGTTAACGGTATTAAAGAAAGCTTAAAAATGGTACAAATCCATACATTTGTAATTATGCAACTATAAAGAGTTGAAAACGTGATTAACTGCTTTGTTTGTTATAGGTACTGCAATATTTACAGGTAGGTAGGTGAGTGTGGGCGATTTGTTCCGACCTAACGCATTTGGATTTGACGTGGTCGAATATATTTTGCAGTTACGTGCAAAATGTAGGATAAATTTAGGTCAGATGTAAAATGAATTGCCAAGTCGGCAGCCACGGCCCGCTGACGCGACGTGAATGCTCGCTAATGAAGCGATGTTTCACATTCTATAGGAAGTTTTTCAACCTAAGCTTAAATGCTTACATCTGATTCGCTGTAGCTGAAACAGCGGAAACGATTTCGGATTTCTGGTATTTTTTATCACGTGCTGTTTCATGCTTTTAGAAAGCCAAACCGCTAAGTGATTGTATATTTCGACCGTTCATTATTAATTACGACATTAATCCCAAACCATTTTTAAATTAGCATGCCAATACGTATTTTGGTTAAAAATTGATATGGATTTCGTATCTGTGAAATAAAAAAAATCGCAAAGGACAACAAATTTCCAAATGGAAATTCGAGTTGTAATAAGAATAAAGATATCCTGAATGGAGCGACACATCTGCATCCAATTAGAATAAAAACAAATTTCCTGTTGAAATACCAGTATAGTATTAATTTACTTGAGTACAAATGGCTTATTGAATGAGGTTTTTTTTCTAACCGACTTCACAAAGGAGGTAATCAATTCAATCGTATAATACCTATGTGTACATGATTTTCATATAATAAACTATTTCGGCTTCCAATCAATTACCTATACAAAATATTGTAGGTGGGGCCTAAGTTATGTCCATGTATTTTCTCCGACACTTTTGATCTGATTTTGAACAATTTTAATTTACTTTTGAAATCATTCATTCAACTTTGAAAACAATTCAATTGCGAAAAGACCAAATTTTAACGAAATCAGTGTAGTACCTATATTTAAAATTTGGACAGATATACTTGTAGCGGCGTGACTCATACGAGTCATGGGTAGTGTAAAAGGGAAAACGTATAAAGAGTATATTTAATTACTTTTTGAATAGAGATCTCCGAAACGAATCACATACCTACGTTAAGTCCGTGTTAATGAACCGACGCGCAAAGAATTCGATGTTTTGATAGAGTTGACAACTTTGAAGGTTATTTTTTATGGTAAACAGAAATCGACTCTTTCAATTTGCATACTCCTTTGTTTATCCTTTTTGATTGGACAAAGTTTAAATTGCACTGGTGCAGAACGAAATAGAAATGTTTTTTGACAAAATCGCCCTGTCGAATGAACATACAAAAAATCGGAATCCAACAAACCAATAAGAGTAATCTAAATGGTACCTACGTACAATACGCACAACTATTGCCAGTACAAAGTGGGTAGTTTTTGTCAGCATACGTTGTAGGTTTGATTAAAGCAATAAATCGAATCTCTCGGTTATCTGGCTGTGGAATTAACGCGCCGACGGCTCGGGATTCAGTCGTAAATTGTCCCTCAAACGGCTCTCTTCTTTAGTTAACGTCTTATAACAACCGACCGTAGAAACGGTTCACTTTTCTTTAGTGAGCGGCTACAATAATTGTTACCTTACAATTTTCAAGTTTACACAGTAGTTTCGAGAGGCTTCTAGAATCAATTAGGACTATTGTTACCGGCAATTGTGGAATTCATTTCATTTATTGAAGTGGTTTTTCTTTCATTCATTTTTGATACTTCATCGCTTACAACTGATTGAAATCTAAACTAATCTAAGTATTGTCTGAGACTGTGGTTCATTTGAAAGATTTTATTAATTGAAAATTCTAATTTTACTCAACGAAATGCTGATTTTCCAATAGTACCAATCTAATGGATATTAATACTTGACTAAAACTTTTCCAGAGAATATTTTCGACCGATCGAGCGAAGCGTGCGTAACGTCTCCGTTTTAGCTCTATCTCCTAATGTTCTCCTCTACCGGTCGCGTTTCCCAGCAGATTCCCATGAAATGTAAGCAGTTTCTAAAATGAGATACTTAGATCTTATTTCGATTCAGGGTTTGGATTTTTTTGAAAATGGTGTAGCCGAAATGGCGGTTGTAGTTTGACCTACCGCCTCTCATGCATAGGGTCGGTGTTTCAAATCCGATCTCTGAGTTTACAGGAAACTCAGAGATCGGTATCAGAGAAAGTAAACTGTTTACTTGAATTTACCACTGAGCTTTTAGGTAAATGACAACATCGTAAGGATTATAGTAACTATGGCGGCCTCTCTTTTGCACTTTTGAATGCAGAAGAAAAGGACAAAAAAGGGCAGTGGGCATAAACAAAGGCACCTCACAGTTAAAGTAAATCATTATTAAAAAAAAATAGTTTAGATTCAAAAGCAATTGCTATGATAAACACTTAGTACTCTATTCATTTTCATTACATATATCTTGGTTAATGTTTCTTTAAGAATCCTAATTTAAAAATAGTATTAATGGGTATATTAGTGTCAAAATAACCACCACACGAGTTTTCACGATTGCTTTTCATAATTATAAAAAATCCGCTGTTTGCTCAAGAATCATTCCACGTAAAGATTGCGTTGTCGAAGCGTTTTGCAAATGATAATGACATAAGCGTCACGTAGATTCTGGATTAAAACGCTGGCTGTGTCGCGGCCCGTGGCTTGTAAAAACCCCTTTGTTGTTCAAAGGAAAAGGAAAAAGTCCCTGCTGCGTACTAGGAAATCAAGCAAATTGCTCTCTGAATTTCCCAATGGGAATTAATGGATACGGATACAAATATCTGTCATCGAGGTTACTTTATACTCCGCTGCGGAATTCGGTGTCACCAATTTGCAGACAATAGGTAGGTAGCTGTATTATGTACGTACAGTCACCTCCGAAAATAGAAGACTAGATATATTTCCACTAATTTAAAGAAAAGTTTGTCAAATATTATTGAGGTAATGGGATATCATATAATTTTGCTTAATGGAGGGAGGGAAAACGGATGAAGAATGGAAGGATGTTTTTCACTACTCTTTCGCGTCCTAAATAGGTAGTAAAATAAATAATTTATTTTCTTTGTGGTGAGGATATACTCGTAAAAACCTTGTACACAATCCGGCTATATTTATCCCAGTACTCCAATATCATTGTTATTCCTCTGGGAAACCTCGCGATAATCACAGTTCACTTCTAGTAGTCTATCTATAATAACACTATAATTAATCTTCTTTTCTTTATTTGTTTGATAAAATAAGTGATATTTTACGTAAAAACTTCTCAACTCATCGCGTTCTATAATCACCCCCAGCTGAGTAATTTAACTACTGTGTAGGTAAATAAAATTTTTCATTGAGTTACTTTCATAAACTTTGCCCGCAATAATTCCGCGTTTTACATACGCAGAAAATTACAATACTCATAGGGAGTAACTGTCAATGCCAGCTTGCTATTAAATTTATATGTAAGGAAATCTAAATTGGGTATTCAACAGACAGCTTCAACTATCAGTCAATTTTGTTAAACATTATACTATGTAGATAGGCGTGCATTACGCAATTGTAAGCTTTGAAAATAACTTTTCAAAATGATATATTTACTAAAGAAGATAGTATTTTATCATTATCAAAAGAGTTGCAAAACATCTTTGTTTATTCGTTAAAAAGTATTGAAACGGGAAACTTTAGAACTTTGCTCTGCAGAACCTAACTCAATGACATGGAGGTAGTTCTAGTTCGTAAGACAAAATTACAGTCGAAGATCCCGCTAGTTCATAGTCTGGAGCGACTACTCAAGCATCGGATCTGTCGGATTCCTCTGGGAGTGAAGCTCTATATCGTGATTAACCTACTTAATTCCCAGAAGACGTTCAAATTCCCCTTATTATAACTGGGGCAAGTTATGCCGCAATCTCAATGCAATAAACATTCAGACCGGCGCACGTGCGGGCGACGACTCAGTCTGGTGCAATCAAGGAGATAGAGCAAGAAATCGAGTCTGGTACGCCACCTTGTATAACCGCACGTGTTATCACATGTTGGACCTAGTAAAGCTGCATACATTGGACTTGATCTGCAACAAGCTTATTAACTGCAGGTTGGACGGTTGGAAGATCTGATGGTTTTAACCTTCAGCATTTGTACAGCATTTTAAAGCAACCTGAAAGATGTAACTATATCATCGATTCTGGTACCTGTTTAGACAAAAAACTAAGCATTGGTGGATAGAGCTATATTTTTTATCAGCCAAATAATTTTCAAGATATTTATTCACAAAGTAAACTTCAAGGTCGTGTTACCTAAGTGATTACAGATGAAAGTAAAAGCGTATATAAACTACTAAGTAGCATGCAAAGCATTACGATATCGTCATTACATATATCGTAGCTTTCGAGGTAATCATAAATATGTGAACATGCACACCAACGTCTTAAGAATAAGATCGTGATTAGATATTTATGATCACTGTTCGCTTCCATTTATCTGATGGCAACTATACCTGTCTACTTAATACCACTTCTATTATTAGGGACGAAGTTACTCGTCATTCTTTCACATTTATGTTTTTGGAGAATTTAAATATAACTTCAGTATTTTTTTCAAATGTTAGCTTGTTTTACTGGTTTCATTCGTGCCAGTTCTAGGTTCTATTTACTCCTTGAGTGCAATATTGCAGAGGCTCCCCTATGTGCAAGCCTTGACGGTACACGGCGAGACGTGACGTATTATGTTGGGTGCACACAACAAATGTGCCACATACGCCAAACATGCCGACAGCGACGAAGCATTGTGTTGATTAACGAACATAATCGCTTTATCGACTTTTCAGTGATGTATGAAATGCTTGCTTTTTTGTTAGTGATCGCTGGTAAGTCGCCCGATCCAGGCGTAAACCCGTTAAACGTATGTAAATACAAGGACTCTACGTTCCTACCCTGTCAATGTCAACGCTGTAATCTTGATCACCTGGTAAAGTGTGACCCTGCTCTGATAATAGGGCGCTCGCGTGACCGCGCGCCTTAACGGTTCAGTAATGAAGCTACTGAGATTTTTAAACTGAACTAACTGAACTTGCGCGGTGTCACGCCACATTTAAATGTCCATTTAAAAGTTTTTTTTTCATGCTCGATTACTTGCTCAGTTTTGGGTTTACGAATTAGTAAGTTTGTTATTGCAGTAGACGGTTGTTCATATACAGGACGGGGTCATCGCGCTCATTAGAAAATGGACATATATTTGCAACGCCAAAGGGCAGTACGGGGTAAATATTTAGGTCCGGTTCATATATATGCACAAAACGCCTCATTTTAGCTACGCACTGTTAAATTTTGACATATTGTCTATGGAGCATTTGTCAAATTTAAACGGTCCGTAGGCGAAACCAGGCTTTTTGTGGATATAGGAGGAGGGCGTGAAAATTAATCTATTTGTAGCGCGAATCGCAAAATTTGGGTACCTGGTGTATAGGGCAAGGATAAATATCCGTCCAAAGTGGCAAAACATTTTATAGGTAGGTCGTACCGAAACTCTCATTAAAAAAGGGATAGAGTCGATATATTATTATACATATTTTGACGCGTTGGCAGAGTACTACATAATATTTGATGATTGATCCTAATCAATCAGCATTATTGTATTTGGGTTTCTTACCTACTTTACGTGTTGTTAGCAGTGTTTGCCTGTAAGTGATTGTTGCACTTAGAATGTAAGCTTATCAGATTGTAAGTATTGTAATTGTCAGTGTAAACAATTGTTGGTGAACCCATTAAATAAATAAATAAATAAATTTGCCCGTGACTGTACCAAGAATAGAATGAACCCATAAATAGACATTCTTTTAATGTTTTCTTAATATACATTTTTTCCTGTACCTGTTTCCTTCCACGCGTTTCTCCATTCTTATGAATCATAATTAAAATCCATTTCCCATGTTTATTTGCCAACATAAACGTTGTTTACATCACTCAAACACAGTTCACTTGTTACCTATAATGTATGTCGAGTAGTGAGCAATCTAATAGGTAGGTACTTCATACTATGTTACACCGAAATAAAAAAATTGCTGAACTAGTTGAGTTAAATCAAAAATAAGCAAATTTTCGTAACGAATAAATAAAAATTGATAAAAGCCTACAAAACTCGTAGTAGTACTTACAAAGACCGGTTGGTTACTAATAAGACATAGTTTGCAAGTCACTTTTTTGTGTAAGCTGTAATCAAAACTTCGGTTATAATTAGGTAAACATTTCTTTCAGTGTAGCCTGATTTTATTGGACTATAAAAATATGTCATCGTATAAAGCGATTTGAGACTTAGTTAAGTATATGCATAATGTTAATAGTATGTTTATATTTTTCCGGGTCCCACTAAGTATGATATTAGGAAGCTAAAATAATAACGAGATTATTAACGCAGTTAATGTTTTAACACTTCAATTTCGGATGGGACATATGGTACAGTCAGCAGCAGAAGTAGATAAGCTGTCCAAGTCTTCAAAATGACCTACACACGCCCTTAACGTCTTAAGAATAAGGTCGTGTGTAGGTCATTTTGAACACCTGGACAGCTTATCTACTTCTGCTGCTGACTGTATGACACGTAGAAAGCGTTTGAAAGTTTTTGCAAACTAAAATATTTTACAAATTTATCGTATTTGGGCGCAGTATGATATGCTTAATCTAAATAAAAGTATCATTATTAACTCACTAGCTCGGAAAAGTTTATTTTGGCGCTTCTGGTTTCTTCTTAATAGCATGGAGTGTTTTTGGATTTACAATGGCACCGAGACTGTTCCAAAGCAAAATGTACCTATCTGTTCGCACGCTGATTTATATTAATTCTGACAAGTACATTATGATCATTTGAGTTCCGGGGAAGGACATCTCATAAATAGAATAGTTTCTATCAAGATCGGACGACGACCGATCGAACGGCAATTTATTGCTCAAACCTCGCCATCCATTACTACCAACAGTGCCGACAAAGCGTGACGTATAAAACCCTTTAATGCATTGTTCAGATTGTTCTCTGTTTACCATTCATTCTAGAACATCTCAAACGAGCGTCAGCCTAGGCCATAATTGGTAGACATTCCGATCACGTATCAAAAAGCCGTGTCGCTCTCAGGCCAAGTCCGATAAAGCGAATTTCGTGAGTTAATTCAAATTCCGAAAAGAATTTACCCGCCCAAAAATTAAATAGCCGAGTTTGTTAAAGTCACAAAAAATGTTCCGTGTAAATTTTGGTAAAGGTTTTTTTTTCAACTTCGACTCTTTATATAATCGGAGAGGGTCGAAATCTTTGTTATTGCGTGCATTTGCTGGTACTTTTAGTGTCTTTTAAACACTGATGTTCTATGTGAGTTATGATCTCCTGAGTTCTATTTTTTTCTGACACATGGCTTGGCGTCAATTCTAAATTTTATAATGTAACGAGCCGACCAGATATATTAATTTATATTTACCTACAAAACTGATACAGCCAGGGCTACCGATTTGGTTAAAAAATACAATATATGAGTCTTATTATAAACGTCTGGGATAACTCATATTAGATAAAAGAGGTGAAAATTTCCTGAGCAAAACTGATTCGCCTAAGAGGTACCCCTACTCCAAATTAAAAAGTGAAGGACTGTGTAGGTACCATTTAATTACATAACTCTACAAAGCAAGGCTCGATGAAGGTTGGAGGTGCCGTTTATTATTAAAATTAGGCATGTTTACCTACCGAACTAAATGTAAATTAAACCCTTTTGGCTGCGTGTATGCAAATGAAGTGTAGTTTCGTCGAGACGTTTGCACGATTCGTTTATGTACATCCACAGGTGAGGTAGGTAGGTTGATGGAACACACAAAAATGTTATACAAAAAAACATGTTCACCAAAATTGAGGCAATCGAACCGTGTTTCAAATAACTGGCAACTAAGTAACAGACTGAAAGTTAAAATTAACTGGATTCTACCTGCTGACTGTGATGCCCGTTTATTTTGTAGAATTTTAATATTTTTAATCCCCGTGGATTTTGGATTTTAGGTGTGTGTTTAGTTGATTACACGAAAATAAGAACTAATATTTTAAGTAGGTATTGCTGATATAAGCCCGTCATCTTACAATTGGCTTCATATAAGTAAACATAGGTAGTATATTTGTTCTAAGCTAGTATTTAAGTATTTTCAGTAATGTTGTTTTTTGGCATCGCCCCTAACCATTTGTAGAAAATGCCTCAAGGCATTGAGTCCGCCTTTTGTACACTAAGTTTTCTTTATGTGCAATAAAGTTTAAATAAATAAAATAAACATCGGAATGTAACCGAAGAGGCGGGATCTTTGTACAAAGCTTCATTGATGCCATCCTAAATATTGCCTAAAATGTCTTATATCCTACCGTGTGAGATAAATTAGACATTCAAGGGCAAAATGCCATTTTCAGGAAATCATTTTTTTAGAAACGTCGCGCTTCCTATGCCCGAAATCGTAAATGTTCTATTGAAGTATTGTACAGTAGAAAATTTTCTACAGCTTTCACGTAAGGGTTGCCCATAACCCTTAAAATACACACCCCCTCCGGTACACAAAGTTCTTGAAGTTGCAAACTTGGGTGCTGTACTCTCAAGAAACCTAATAAATTTTATAAAAAAACGAGGATACCTACATGCGCGTTTGCAATGATTGTTGTCTAAATAAATATATACGCTGCGCAGTTAGTTTAGAGTACCTATTTAATTAAACAGTAGGTACTTATCAACAACAGAACTGAAAAGTACAAAAACGAAAACACTTATAAAAGCCTAGTCAATGTCAACGTGGGCATGCGAACTCGTCTGTTAAAGTGCAGGAAAATGGGAACTGTTCAAAAAGCTTTTAAATTCCATCGATGGATCCAGCTGAAAAAATGCAAACATCCCATTTTCAACCCGGCCAGGAATTAACCCTACTCAAATAGCGATACGCTACAAAGCGGTATGAAAGGCAAAGTAACAGAATTTCAGACTATTGTTTACTATTTTCTTTTCAAATTATGGATTTTGTTATTAAATACTGCAGGGTCAAATAAAAATAACGTTGTAAAAACATCGTGTTGTTTCGGGGTAAAATCTTTTATATTAGTTATGTAAACACGGTAGGTTGACATAACTGCGTCTGCTTATGAATGTGTTTCATTTTTAGGTGTGTCAATTAGAAAATATTATTTTTACTTCTCTTCTGGTTGCATCCCATCGATTTGCCAAGCCATGCAACTTAAGTGACATATAGATCGTAAAGTGACACTGAAGTCAAACGTGGTAACTTTTTCAAGACTGTAAACGAATTACGCCAAAGTATTACACGCCGAAGGTCCGAGCACAGTAAATATGTAAATAGTGGAGACCGCATTTGGGTCGAGCGATTCCATGGCTTCTGCTTAATTTTGCAAATTTATGCAAGTCGACGACAACACGTCAAACTGTCTTCGCTTCGAGGACGTGATCCAAATCCTATTCGGCGCGTCATTTCGGCTGTAAAACGCTTAGCAGTTGGCACATTTGGCGCATAATTCCAACCTCCTTGGAGGCCTATTCCTTGTAACGGAGTCACTTATTATTCATACCCGTTACGCTGAATGTGTGTGTGTGTACCTTTACGACGTAATTTTGGAAGATCGCATCTGGAAACCAGAATGGGCTTGTAAGTATGTTCTGCAGTTTAAATAAAGTAAACTACGTAAGTACCTAACTTATCAAATTATAAAGTTTTCCAAACATAGCTCAACGCACAGGATATTCTTTTGAACACTAATGGCATAGTTTCGCAAGTTCCAACTACTCTCGTTTTTATTCATGACCAAACGTGCTCTCATGACAACAGAATTTAATTTTGATGCAAGTGCGAAAAGTTAGTCATGTTATGACAATTTCGCACGTGTATCAAACGACATTTTTTAAAACATTTGCGAAGAAAATGTAAAATCATACAGGACCGTTCTGAAAACAAAAAGCTCTAGTGCGTAAAAAAACAAATTTATGCACGATCACTAGCTGTCCGAAAACGAAAAGCACTCGTTTGGAAAAGGCAAACTTCTCGCACGCTAAGTAAACAGGTGTATCGAAATGTTTACTTTTTGAACAACTGTTTTTAAAAATAAACACTCTCCGGGATGTGACATTTTCTATTTTAGCTTCTATTCAATGGCATTTTATTTCGTGGTGAAATTTGTAAGTATTCTAGCTTCTGCCCGCGACTTCGCGCGTGTGTAAATAAGCTATTTTTACTGGGGTCAAGAGTCGCCTTCTTGCCTCGGGAATAGATTTATCTCCATTACAAATTTCATCTATATCGGTCCAGCGGTCTAAGCGAGAAGAGGTAACAGACAGACCGACAGACAGCTCAGATTTGTTATATTAGGTAAGGTTTCGGGTGTAGTTCATGAATGACAATTCGGACCGAAATTTTACGAGGTCCCTGGGAAGGGTGGCCATGTATATTTGAAATCGGGACGCGCTGTGGTCCCCACACACGGGATGACGGCAGATTTGCGCACCGTTTCGGAAATAATCTTTCCGTTGCGTGCTTTCCATAAGTAATTCATATTTTTGTACAATTCGTGACTATATGATTGTAAATATAAGTAATTTCATGATTGTTATCTGTAAATTGCTTCGACAAAAATTACTTGTGGAGATTTCTTTAGCCTATGAGTCATCTTTACTAATAATAAGTTTGTAGAAGTCACATGACCATATGTAAATGTATGTATGTATGTCCGGGTTTAACTCGAGAACAACAAGTTCGAATGCCGCAAAATGTGGTACCTACGGGGGTAGATTATAACACGAATTAAAATATAGTCTACTTTTTATCCCAGAAAAACACATAGTTCCCGTAGGAACGCTATATCCGAATCGTACGCGGGCGAAGTTGCGGGCAGAACGAGGGAGAAGAAATTTATGACATAGACATAGACATAGACATTTATTTCTCAATATCAAATTACAGCATATTTTACATGTCAAAATAAGAGAATTTCACATTGAGATCGTCAGAAAGAATACAAAATAAAAATATAATGAAAATCAGGAATAAAATATTTCACCGTTAGGATCGTCTTTTTATACCAAAATAAGAAATAATAAATAATGTTAACAAATAATAGGATTAATATGGTACAATTGGTATGTCAAATTATATATTACAAATTTATAAATCTAAGTCCATGTATTCTTTAACAGAATATAACGGATGTTCCAACAAAAGGTTCTTAAGTTGACGTCGAAACACCGCGTCAGACGGTTCACTTTTTAGCTGTGCGGGTAGACGCTCGTAGTAAGACGGACCGATAACTCGCGGGTTCTTCCCTGCAAGAGCCATGCGACGTGGAATTGTCCTCAGGCATCCTGTGCGGCGGAGTGGCACGCCGGGAACATCAACACGCGCAAACATGGACAAATTATTCCTTACATATGATAAAACTTCAAAAATGTACAGTGAGTAGTGAGTCAATATACGTTGCGCTGAGAAAGCATCCCTACATGTCTCTCTAGGTTTCAACCCAAGTAACGTGCACACGGCGCGTTTCTGCAGGATCAGAACTCTGCTGGACTCTGTGGAGTTCCCCCACATTAGTACACCGTACGACATCAGTGAGTGAAAATAAGCAAAATAGACTTGTTTTAAAGCATCTTTCGATATGAGGGGTTTCAGCTTTCGCAGCGCAAAGACCGCACCACTCAACTTGTCGCACAATTTGTCAACATGGCTCTTCCAGTTAAGATTCGAGTCCAGGGTGAAGCCCAGGAACCTACATTCGTCGCAAAGTGGCATAGGACTGTTCGCAACACACAACGGGATAGTAATAGGGCGACCAGAGAAAACCATAATATTAGATTTGGTGACATTTAATAATAGACCGTTAGCTGAAAACCACGCCTGTAGTTGCTCACATGCGTCACGGATTCTCACACCGAGCTGCTCGTACGTGTTAGCACTGACAATTACTGTGGTGTCGTCAGCGAACAGGACCGACAAACCAGCCGTAACGGAAGATGGAAGGTCGTTAACAAACGTCAAAAACAAGGTATTTCCTAATGAAGATCCTTGTGGGATACCAATATTAACGTTACCAACACTAAAACACTTTGTTTTTAAAAATGATATTTTCCTTCTACAACTACTACAACAGCCTATTTACGGCCCACTGCTGGGCACAGGCCTCCTCTCATCACGAGAGGGTTGGGCTATAGTCCCCACGCGGGCCCAGTGCGGATTGGGGACTTCACACACATCCTTGAATTACTTCGCAGATGCATGCAGGTTTCCTCACGATGTTTTCCTTCACCGAAAAGCTCAGTGGTGAATTCAAATTGAATTTCGCACATAAATAATTTCGAGGTGAGAGCCGGATTTGAACCCGCGACCCTCTGCATGAGAGGCGGTAGGTCAAACCACTAGGCCACCACGGCTTTTTAGGCCACCACGGCTCACGGATATTTTCCTTCTGTAATATTTGCAATTAAACACCGAAATTAATTAATCCAGCGTTTATTGTGAAAACTAATTTTATAAATCGAACATTCAACAACGACTGAGAAAGGCACACTTGACAGATACAAAAAGGCATGGACAAAGGAGAGTTACGCCCATAGAGAAATAACGGATGCGTTCCGGATACCACACTCTCCACCGCCTATGTTAATGTACACAAAGCTGTAAATTAATTTAACTCTACAATCTAATAATAAATAAATAATAATAATAAATAAATATTATAGGACAATCTTACACAAATCGACCTAGTCCCACGGTAAGCTCAATAAGGCTTGTATTATGGGTACTAGGCGACGATATATATAATACATATAAATACTTAAATACATATAAACATCCATGACTCGGGAACAAACATTCGTGTTCATCACACAAAGTTTGCCCCTAGCGGGATTCGAACCCACGACCTTCGACACAGTAAGCAGGGTCACTACCAACTGAGCCAATCCGGTCGTCAAACAATCTAACAATCATCTTACATTAACTTAAATAACCTACTTCTAAGTTTTGGCCACACGGTACCATTTGGTTCACGTGGCGCTTCCACTGAAAACCCTCTACATCTATAATATAGCTAACGCCTGGTATAGACTCTCCTATAACCAAACCTTGAATCCATGGCTTCCCTCCCTTCCTATAATCCTTAACCATAACTTTTTGACCCAATTCAAACTTAGTTTCTCTGTTTCCTTGATCCCTTTTGCCTATCTTCTCCGTCACATAATCAGACAATGGAGGGGGCCTCAGTAAGCTGAATCTATTTCTGATTTCCCTGCCTAACATCAACCGGGCTGGTGAAACACCAGTAGTGCGTTGAGGAGTGCTCCTATAGTCAAACAAAAATAGGTTAACTGCAGAACCAATACTATGACCACTTTCTTTAATTTTGGTGATTGCTGACTTAAATGTTTCCACAAACCTCTCAGCGGCCCCATTAGTAGCTGGATGGTATGGTGCTGTCATAGTATGTTTGATTTGGTTTAATTTACAGAATTCTTGAAATTCGTGACTGGTGAAAGAGCGACCATTATCAGTAACAAGATGCACAGGATAGCCAAAACGAGCGATTAGGGTCTTAAATATTTCAATAGTGCGATTACTTGTAATGTTAGTCATTTCAAAAACTTCTGGCCACTTTGAAAAACTGTCCACTACTACTAAAAACATTTTGTTGTAAAATGGACCAAGGAAATCCGCATGTATCCTATACCACGATGAAGGGGGTACGGGCCATGGTTTCTGTGTTTGGGTGGGAGTTTTGCTATTTTGCAAACATATTAAACAAGTTTTTGTTACATTGTCTATGTCTAAGTCTAACTTAGGCCACCAAAAATATGACCGAGCAATCTCTTTCATCCTGACTATACCAAAGTGGCTTTTGTGAAGCTCAGTCAAAACTGCTTCCCTTAGTACCAGTGGAACTACTACTCGATAGCCCCAGAATATGCAACCTCTATCAATAGTTAATTCATTTTTTCTGTTGTATAAAGGTAATAAGTCTTGCTCAATATATATTTTCTCAGGCCATCCATCTGTTAAATACCTCGTTATTTTAGTTAACATTTTATCTTTTTGAGTTTCTATCTGTATTTCCTTCCAACTTAAAGCTTTAATTTCTGCATCATTAGTGTAATAAATAGTGCTAATATTCCCGTTAAGACATAATGAATGAACTTCTATTTCCTCACAAGGGTTTTCCACAGTTCTAGATAAAAAATCGGCAGGGTTTTCAGACGATTTTATGTGCCTAACCTTGTAGTTAAACGCAGAGAGGAAAATAGCATAGTGCTGTAATCTCTTCGCAGCCATTTTAGGAATGCTTTTGGTTGGACCAAAAATACGCACCAATGCAGCATTATCGGTCTCGAGCTCAAATTGACGACCATAAATATAATTATAAAATTTAGTTATCCCAAAAACTACCGCCATAGCCTCCTTGTCGATAGTTGCATATCTTTGTTCTACTTCAGTTAATTTTTTACTGGCAAAAGAAATAGGTCTTATTATGCCATTTTCATCTCTGTTCGAAAACACTGCCCCTAGACCAGTATCTGATGCATCACACGTTAAAATTAACGGTAATTTCTGGTTATAATGACTCAGGTTATTGACGGATGCTAATTTTTCCTTAATGATTTCAAATGCTTTGTCACATTCAGGTGTTTTTTATCATTCAGGAATTTGTTTAATTTGGTACAGTTATACAATGGTGTCAATATTGATGCCATATCTTTTAAAAACCTGGAATAATAATTTACTTTGCCCAAAAATGATTTTAGCAGTGTTATATTGGTTGGAGTTTTTGCATTTAAAAGAGGTTCAATATTTGACTTTATAACACTAAGACCATTTTTGTTTACAGAAAAACCAAATATTTCAAGACTAGTTGTGAATAATTTACATTTAGATGGCTTGAGTTTAAATTCACTTTCTTGTAATTTTTTTAACACTTTACACAAAGTTTCATATGTGTTTTGTAAATTACTACCCTTAATGTAAATGTTATCTATAAATACGACGACATTTGGTATGTTTCCTAGCTTTTTAGTCATTAAGCGTTGAAATGCCCCTGGTCCTGAGCTAACCCCAAACGGTAAGTAATTGTATTTAAAAGTGCCAGCCTCAGTTACTATAGTAGTACAGGCTTGACTTTCAGGACTAAGCGGTGCTCGTAGGTATGCTTCTTTTAGATCCAGTTCGCAGTAATATTCTCCATGTTTTAAAGTATCTAAAATATCCTCAATGTGAGGCAATGGAAAGTGGTCCACTTCAAGATGTGGGTTGACTGTTAATTTATAGTCACCACACAATCTAACTGAGCCATCAGGCTTTAATATTGGTACTACAGGTGTTCCCCACTCACATTGTGTCACCGGCGTTATACGACCATTTTCTAATAATCTAGAGATTTCATTGTTTACCTTGTCTTTCAGGGCAAATGGAACTCGTCTTACTGGTAAGCATCGGGGTCTGGCATCTGGTTTTAACTTCAGTGATATTGATTCTCCCTTAAAATTTCCCCATCCTGGACTGAATACTTCTGCGAACTGGGTCTTTACAAGTTGCTCTGTATCTGAAACATTTTGGATCTGATTAGTGCCTAAACTTAGGGTTTGATCTACCATAGGAGGCCACAACTTCAATTCATTTAACCAGTCTCGACCAATAACTCGAGGACCATTATTCTTAACTACATACATACTTAAATTTTTATTTACACCATTGTATTCTACTTTCAGGTTATTTAGAATACCTATTGGCTAGTAACCGTTTGATCAAAATTTTTAAAAAGCACATTGCATTCTTGCATTTCTTCATGGTTGAAGTATCTGTCTTTGTCACAAATTGATATCACTGTGACATCTGAACCTGTGTCCAGTTCAAAAGAGAGTGGTTGATTACAAATATTTACTGTTAAAAAGAAAGGTGGTATCTTACTTACACCTAATTTATATGTGTTGAAGTCTTCTTCAAATAATTTTTTTATCGAACCTTCCACTTCTTCCATTTCTTCTTCATCCTTTTCCACTAGTGTTTTTATTTGTCGTTTATTACACATTTTGTAAATATGCCCTTGCTGTCCGCATTCACTACAATACTTCTTGGTCAATCGGCATTCTGACCTCAGGTGGTTACTATTTCCGCAGCAAAAACACACTACTTTAGTTTTGTTCTCGTTCTGTTTAGGTCTCGACCATGTTCTAGAAGGTTTTCCTTTTTCTTGACGCCTTTGATTATAAAAGATGTTCTCCGTGATATGTTGTCTTGAACCCTCTGTGTGTTGCAATGCTGCTTCCACTGATTTGCTAACCTCTAAACATTTCTCCAACGATAAGTCCATTGAACTTTTCATTAGTTCAAATTTTATGACTCTGGAGAATACTCCGTCAATAAATTTTTCTTTTATTTGGTCATCTGGGTCCTTGAACTGACACTTAGCTGCTAGTTTGCGGAGTTCTAATAGATAGTCTTCAATACTTTCATTTGGTAGTTGGTTTCTTTTCCGAAACTCAGCCCTTTCCAAAGCTGTTGGTAGGGGTTTTGCATATTTCTGTTTGAGCTTTTCTTTTAATATCTCAAAGGTTAGGTTGATTGGTTTCGTTGGTGAACACAAGTAAGTTAGTGTTTCAAAAACGTCAGGAGTTAATTTGGTTAACAATAAGGGCACCTTTTTGCTGTCACCAATTTCATTTATGGTGATAAAACAATCCAATTGTTGTTCGAATACGTCCCATTTTTGTCCGTCGAACGATTTTACGTCTCCGCATACCGGCATTATTGGTTTCGATTGTGCTTGTTTCAGATGCGCTGACGTGTCTTTATATTTGTAGTAATCGCTTAATATCTTACGAAGTCCATCCAATGTTGTCTCCGACGAAAAACTGATGTTTTCCTCCACCAGTACTCGCTGCAATTCTTCCTTTGAACACTTGTAAATGTAGGTTCTTTGTCCGGCTTTGATTAAGGTTATTTTTTCTTCTAATTCCAATTCTTTTGGGTCACTACTTTTTGTTTGATCTTGAGCGTCCTGGTATTCATTTTTGGACATTACTCGGGTTCTTATTAGTTACTCCTCGTCGCCAATGTAATATTTGCAATTAAACACCGAAATTAATTAATCCAGCGTTTATTGTGAAAACTAATTTTATAAATCGAACACCTTCATTCACCGATAACCTCTGTACCTAAACACACGAGTATCGATCTATCTATATCCTGAGGAACGCGCCGGATTTGCCCTCTGTACGAGAGGCGGCAGGTCAAATTACTAGGTTACACATACATACACAGTGGCGTGCACTCCATACAGACAAAAAGACACTGTCTACCCTACCCCAACGTTATCTAATTTGCTTTATTATGATACCTAATAGCTTCATCTACGTATAAAATATCAGTACATTACGTATTAACCTAAATTCTTAAATTTTTTTAGTGGATGTGTGCTGTCTATGAACCATTGAAAATGGTGCATTTTAAAAACTTCCCTTTAGCAAGTTTTAATCGAATAAGGTCGGTGTAGGTACAAGAAAACGCGAGTTTGAATACGAAATACTAATACTATTCTTGGCCCCCGGGGTGCACTGATTATTCTGTTTCCATTGTTTGGGTATATGGATATTTGTATTGACTTAAGTATACGCCATTATTAATCGAAAAGATGAGAAAATATGCTGAATAGGTACCTATTTGGGAAGTCTAATATTACTTTATAGTTTGTTGTCTACCCTGTCTAAAATCTCTGTGCACGCCACTGTACATACACATACATATCGTCGCGCCTAGGTTCCCTTGCGGGGTAGGCAGTGTTAGTGACCTACAAGGTCACGCTACCTTTACGTCGAGTCGTCTGTAAACACCGTGGTGTGGTGTAGGATGGCTGATCAAGGCGGAGCCCTTTGCAGCGGTTGCTCTCGCAGCCTATAAAAATAGGGCTGGGCTTGGGGTTATGCCTTCATGGCTTTATGTTGGACTTCTGCGTCGTGTTGGAGTCAATTGTTGGCCTTTCTGCGGCTTTGACAAAGTTTCGAGGGTAGTGGGATCATCAACATTGGCATGTTGTAGTGACAGGTCGTTAGCCCATCGCCCACGGTCGGAATACCCACGCGTCCTTACTATCTTGTCTTGCCTTACTAGTTTACAATACAATAAAATATACTTTATTGAACACCACACTTTCAAAGAACAGTACAGACATAATGCAATTACACAAAAGGTATGGCATACAGCAGGTGGTTTTATCGCTTAGTAGCGATCTCTTTCAGACAACCTTTGGATAGTGAGGATGAAGAAAAACAAACTAAGTTACGGCTTCCAAGACGAGAATGAAAATAAATGAAGGTATAAGCAGTTTTCGTTTGACCTCTTGCAAATTCTGAAAACTGTAGCGATCTATAAAGATATTTGCTATCTATAAGGTCAATGACGCTACACATAAAAAATAAATTGCCTTGTGTTATTCTGGCTAAGTCTCAAGAAGTGCTTGACCGACTTTAGGATAAAAAGTAGCCTATGTCCTTTTTCTCTCTAAATCTTCATACTAAATTTTATCAAAATCGGTCTAGTAGTTTTCACGTGATGCGCGGTCAAATAAACAGATAAATAGATAAACAGACAAACAGACAAAAATTCTAGAAACTGTTGGAATGTGTTCTGTTATCGAATCTAAGTGTTCCCAGACAACTTTTTTCGAATAACTCCCATGTTCAGACTTTCGAGACTAGATAGATAGATGTATAGAAGAAGATATATGTATAGAATAGATATAAGATGTATAGATAGATGATTCGTGGTAGAGCTCAGACTTTTAAATAATATAGGTAGGGAGGGAGGCATTGGTACACAATTTTGCGTGGTAAGATAACGTTAGAGCGTCAAGCCGTCAGCGCCAGATGTGGACGGAAACCGCATTTGTTAGCATCTAAAATAGCAGCAAGGGAAAAAGACATTTACATATAGTTAGCGCAACATTTTCGGTTAAAATTACAATCGTATTATCGTTAAATCTATATAAAAAAAATCGCGGGACTGTTGGACAGTATGATTAAATAAGGATTGTTTTGAATGCAGTGAGCAAGTAAATTTAACAAAGTCGGAAAATGCACAAAACGAAATGTAAACTTGAATTTTAACAAAAAATTAAGTATGTCCTTTTTAGGGTTCCGAAGTCCACCAGGAACCCTTATAGTTTCGCCATGTCCGTCCGTCCGTCCGTCCGTCCGTCCGTCTGTCCGCACTATTGCTCGGAGATGCTTAGGTCTAGAGAGCTGTAATTTGGCATGAATATGCATATTAGTTACGCTGACAAAGTGGTACAATAAAATTTTGAAATATATTTTTTTATAGGGTACCTCCCCTACTCGTAAAGTGGGGATGTATTTTTTTTTTCTTGCGTACCCCATGGTGCGGCATATCGTTGAATAGGTCTTAAAAAAATATTGTGAGTTTGTTAAAACCATTTTCTGATTAATTGATGCGTTTGTGAAATATTAAGCTTTAAAGTGCTATTTTTTGTTAGGGTCACGTGTCCCCCCCCCCCCCCCCTGCCAGCTAAATGGTGGTATTTGGATGGCTGAAAAAATCACGGTTGTGGCATATATAACGTAGTTGAAAGGAAAACTATCAGAGCTAAGTAGGCTATACAAACTTACGCGTAATAGTCGATCAACTTATGATGATGATTTTTCTCGAGCGGCAGGGGCGTCGGGCGGGCACGTCATAACAGTGGTATGACGTGCGCTAGCTAGATGCTATTAAGTCTTAGAAAGGTACTGTGGGCATCGTCAACTTCGGAACCCTATACTTTGCGCGTGGCCCGACACGCACTTGGCCGGTTTTTATAGCTTACACTTGCAACTTTTCTATTATGTAGAATTGTTCAGCCATCGCAAGGCAATAGGAGGTATCTCGATTCGAATATGACTGGGAAAATGTTTTTTAGAGAATTGTATTAGAATCGATTGCCCCAAAAATTTCCGAATTAAGTACAATACGGCCTATTGCCTTACAATATTCCCGTAAGGGCAGTTTTATTAGTACCAACCTTTATACATTTCATTAACTGTTTAAAAATGTTACAGTACCTAATAATCTGGAGGTGATATTTCTTTAAAAAAAAATGAATGAATTAAAGTCAAAAGAAGTAAAAGAAACGTATGTGCTATAATAATGTTAGAATTATTCAAGAGGACTGAGCATACTAAAGTAGACTTGAGTTAGTTTAGTGTGGGAAGTAGGAAGCGCGCCTGTAAAGAATTGTACTTAACGTCTCCACTTGACGCAGCCAGCCCTTGCTTTATGAATGCTACTGCACTGTTTGATCAGACGCGGTCAAGGGACAAAACTGAAGCGATTGTTAAACAAAACACATTTAGCACGAAATGAATGTAAGATATACATGGAAATACCAATAAAAGGCTTACCAAAATTATAGTACCTCACCAAACGAAGGCAACTATTTGTTTGATAGGGGAATTAAAATACATCTGTAAGCTAATTTTGGAATAGTTGTAGGTGAATTTTGGTTTTTCGTAAAAATCTCGTAAACGATGACCCACAGCAAAAACTCTGAGGTGTGAGCCGGTTTCAAACTAACGACCCTCTGCATGAGAAGCGATAGGTCGAACCAGTAGGCTACCAAAGGTATGTTTAGCTAAGTTAGTATTGAATGAATGCCAGAATGTTTACTTTGATTAAACCTGTTTCGTTCTTTCTTTTCATTTGCACCACTTTTGCGCCACAAACCTATGAAATATTCAAAAGGACTGCGCCGGCGGCCTCGGCTATCATATTACGCGATTGCTTCCAACTACATCGCGTTTTTCTTTTTTCAAAATCTATCAATATACCGTGCAGTTTTGTTTTTCAATATTACAGTGAATCACGAGTCTATCCAGTGATTGTTGTGAATTCATTGGTGTATTTAATGAAAGATCTGGATTCAGTTAGCTAGTTCCATTGTGACTCAAAACCAATAAGGAGCCCTCACGTTGCCCACTACAGAAAACTTGCACAATGGCTGGGAGTGGGTAATGTACATAACGAGACGCAGGACCATTATAATCCAACCTCACTTTCAATTGAAAAACTTATCGACTACGTATTCTTATCCACCTCGCATAAGTTTGTTATATTCGCAAATCCCTTATAAATCCACGATATGTTCTCGTTTCGGTCCAACTTTGCCAAACCCAAAGTAATCTAAAACAGATAAAGATGAGTGGAACTCCGAACGTTGTGTGCATGTCAAATTGCCTACGCATGTTATTTTCATGTGGATATAAGAAAATTGTGTAAAGTCTATTGTACCTATACAATGACATACTTACCTAATGCATAATAGGTACCTAAGTAGTATCAAAATACACATTGACTGTCGTGTGTTCGCATAGGTATATTAAGATTTTTACTTTCACAATACTTAATTAACATTTTCTAGTAGTAGTAAGTATTTTTGTCTTTACACAATTTTTAGAGAATGTAAAAGATCGAAAGCCAAAAGTTTCTTTGTTGATAAATGTTGCTAGATTTATATTGAAGCCGTAGAATCTTTTGCATTTGTGCACATTTTGAGTGGATCGTAAAATAACACGTATCTATCTGGCGCAGTGGCGCAAATATCTGGCCGGAATTAACACATAAAATAGATCATTTTATTTATATGTTTTATTTTCTGCTGTCTAGTGTACAATCATTTAAGTCTTTCCATGTACAGTCGACGTCGAAGTACTTAATATTTACACTTTTGGACCAAAGGATTAGAAAAATCTCATTCTCTAAGCACACTGAAAAATATAATTAGCCAAATTAGTTGAGTTCAATCAAAAAAACTTTCGTTACGAATAAATAAAACTTACAAAACTAATTGAGTACTAATTCTGGTTGGTTACTAATAAGACTAATTCGCAAGTCACTTTCTTTGTAGAAGCAGTAATCAAACTTTGGTTATAATTAGGTAAAACATTGGTACTCGTAAGTACCTAATCCTTTTTTTCAGTGCATATCTTTAACGTCAATCGTATTTTATGCGAATATGTGTTCTTCTGTATGTAAATGTAATGAGTTCTTTTTTAGGGTTCCGAAGTCCACAAGGAACCCTAATAGTTTCGCCATGTCCGTCCGTCCGTCCGTCCGTCCGTCTGTCCGCACTATTACTCAGAGATGCTTAGTTCTACAAAGCTGTAATTTGGCATGAATATACATATTAGTTACGCTGACAAAGTAGTGGTACCTCCCCTACTCGTATAGTAGGGATGTATTTTTTATTCTTGCGTACCCCATGGTGTGGCATATCGTTGAATAGGTGATAAAACTATATTGTGGGTTTGTTCAACTATTGTTTGATTAAGTGATACGTTTGTGAAATATTAAGGTTTAAAGTGCTATTTTTTGTTAGTCACGTGTGTCCCCCCCCCCCTGCCAGGTGGTATTTGGATGGCTGAAAAAAATCACGGTTGTGGCATATATAATGTAGTTGAAAGGAAAACTATCACAGCGAAGTAGGCTATACAAACTTACAGCTAGATGCTAATAAGTCTTAGAAAGGTACTGTGGGCATCGTCAACTTCGGAACCCTATACTTTGCGCGTGGCCCGACACGCACTTGGCCGGTTTTTTTTAATATTTTGAACAGTACCCAAGTGGAAAGGTTCTTGAATATCGGTTTTTTTTTACCCTACTGCGTTAGAAGGAGGGTTATGTTTTTCGAGTGTATGTATGTATGTATATATTTCTTTGGCACGCTCTGAAGCCTATATGGCTCGATGGATTTCAGCATGCGAGGTGTCGTTAGATTCGTCTTAATGTAAGAGTGAACGAAAAACGAAATGGCTGACTTTTGGAGGCATTATGAACGTTTTCAAATAATTTTTTTTGTCAAAGCTGGGTCAGAGTTGGGTATCAAAATAAAGGATTTAATAAAAGGATTACAAAAATATATAATGTGACATCAAAAGTTTGTTTGCAGTCGGGTAAAATTATTTTTCCAAAAATCGAGTAATTATCTCTACACAAAAGAAAGGGGTGTTATAAGTTTGATGTACACAATTATAATAATTATGTGTCCTCGTAGTGCCGCAAACGGACGGACTGATTTACTTATTTTTCTGATAGCTGAGTTAATTTGGATTGTTCTTAGCTATGTTTGAAGGAAATTGATTCAGTGATTAAAAATTAAATTACGTACGTGCTTCGTCTCGGCGTAAGTTTACACGACAAAGTTTTTGGTGGAATATAACTTACATAAGGAAAGATAATTTTTAACGGTGCCGACGCGAATCTTTATAAAGAAAATTTAAAACGAAATTTGGAAAAAATTACAAAAAATGTAAGTCGAAATTTATCAACATTGGGATAGTGGAATGCACACCAGTCACCATACATAACAATCACCATAAAAGAGGTCCTTACAAAAATCCAGGATTGTTATAAAATATGGAAACATTGGAAACCCGACTATAGTCTTTGTAACTACATCTGCTTGTTACTTAATTAGGTATATATTCTTAGTTCTAATAAAAATAATATTAAACTGTAACAGAAGCGCAGTTTATGTTAAATTGTGCTCATTAGTTGACCCGTGAGGCATTGTAGATACATTCTTATTCAGCGCATAATTCCACAGTAAAAGGTCTAAAGCTCGACGGAGTGTTTTCATTTAATTTCCGTGCAAAATGGGCTGCGCTCTTCAATATAATTACGTGAGAAAACTGAATGTATCATTTCACTACCGCCTCGCCATTTTTCCGCTTTAAAGAGGTTTTAAAATTATATTTCAAGACAGTGTATAACTTTTGATGTACCTACTTATTGAAATTAGATGAGCGTTTGTTTTTTGTTTGTTTTGAAATTACGTCGTAGTTACAGCGCCTGAAGTTTTGTTTTATTATCCGCTTGATTTAAATATACTTAACGCATTCACTGCCACCGACGCATATATGCGTTTTGCTGACTTTCCCGCAGTGCCTTGAACGCACATGTGCGTTGCAATGTTCCCTTAATGACCTGGCGAAAGTTCGTAAAACAGAAGTGGCAGTGAATGCGTTAAGAACAGAATTGACAACATTTTGTTCTTTTAACACGTCTATTTTTAACTGACTTCAAAAAAAGGAGGAGGTTCTGAGGCGTCCAAAGAGTCTCACTGCCCAAAGACATAACTCGTTTTTTAGAAAAAGTAATGTTATGTCATGTGTCGAAAATTTTCTGCTTTTCATGTAAACAACGCATATCGTAATTATATTCTAATTAAAATAGCTTATTGAAGTTGTAAGAGTGTTTCACTACTTCTAGGCTGTTTCAAGCACGTGGCGCCTCGCCACAACTGGTGACCCCGATATACGAACATGTCTACAGACGAATTCAAAGATGCCACCGGATCAAGCCCAGAAGCGTTTAGGGTGGGAGTTCGCCCACCGCCCTTCTGGCCGGAGGAGCCCGCACTATGGTTCGCCCAGATGGAGGGCCAATTTATACTATCTAACATTACCGCAGACTCCACAAAGTTTTATTACATCATCGCACAGCTCGATCACCGTTATGCTGCCGAAGTTAAGGAAATCATCACTAATCCACCGGCAGATAACAAGTACGAAACTCTTAAAACCCAGCTCGTGAAGCGTCTCTCCGCATCTCGCCAGCGGAAATTACAACAGCTACTAATAAACCAGGAACTGGGAGATCGCAAACCTTTACCAGTTTTTGAGGCACCTTAAGGACCTTGCCGGAAGTGACGTCACAGATGAATTTCTCAAAACAATGTGGACAGACAGATTACCGAGTAACGTACAGACCGTCGTCATTTCACAATCTGAGTTACCGTTGAACAACTTAGCTGACATCGCAGACAAGGTGCACGAAATAGCTCCAATGAGCCTACCGCAAGTTGCTAGTACATCTGCTCTTAAACCGTCGACGTCAGTATCTTCAGAACAGTTTGAAGAGATAGCGAAACAAATAAGCGAGCTAAAATTAGAAGTGGAAAAGATCAATAAGGCACCATCGCACCAAGAGTATCGCCGTGAATTCAGACGTCCACGATCAGCTTCCAGGGGCCGGCGCAGCCTGTCCCGTCCCAGGATGCCGCAGCCGCCGCCCGACCATCCTCACTGCTGGTACCACTACACGTTCGGCGCACGTGCCAACAAATGCCAAGCGCCGTGCACCTGGGAGTCGGAAAACGCCCGGAGCAGCCGGAAGTAGCGGCCAACGACTGCTCAACACAAACGAGCCGCCTATTTGCCACTGACCAAACTACAAAAATGCTTTTCCTAATAGACACAGGCTCTGATTTATGCGTTTTCCCGCGATCAGCCGTTAGGACGCCATGCTTTCCATCTAAATACGATCTTGTTGCAGCTAATGGGTCAGTCATCAAAACTTACGGCCCAATCCAACTTCTACTAGATTTCGGTCTTAGGCGCAGTTTTTCGTGGAAGTTTACAATAGCGGATATTTCCAAACCGATTATTGGTATCGATTTTTCAAGTTTTTTTAATCTGCTTGTAGATTGCCGCAATCAGCGCCTTATAGATGGAACAACCTCATTGTCAGTGGCAGCGCAGCACCATAGGGCACTGGAAGGCATCGCTTCAATCAAAACTGTTTCTGGTGAGACAGAATATCATGAATTACTTCGTAAATTTCCAGAAGTGACTCGTCCTGCAGGTACTGTTTTAGAACCTAAACATAATACAATGCATTTTATCCGGACTACTTCAGGCCCACCCGTCAGCTGTCGCCCACGACGCTTGGATGTCGAACGCTTAAGGATTGCTAAAAAGAGTTCGAAGATATGATGCGAAATGGTACTGCCAGAAGATCAGAGAGTCCCTGGTCTTCCGCTCTTCACTTGGTTAGGAAAAAAGACGACGGGTGGAGACCCTGCGGAGATTATAGAGCCTTGAACTGTTCCTGATCGTTACCCTATACGGCATATACAGGATTTTTCACAACAACTTTCCGGAAGTAATATTTTCTCCAAAATAGATTTAGTAAAAGCATATAATCAAATCCCCGTAAACCCTGCTGACATACCCAAAACCGCGATAACAACACCTTTTGGCTTATTCGAGTTTCCTTATATGACTTTTGGACTTCGCAATGCAGCTCAAACTTTTCAAAGATTTATAGATGAAGTTCTTACTGGCTTGGATGACTTTTGCTTTGGGTATTTAGATGACATTTTGATATTTTCCCCGTCGGCAGATCTTCACAAGAAACATCTACATCGCCTGTTCGAGCGCCTAAGAGAGTACGGCGTTTTGATTAACTCCGGGAAATGCGCCTGGGGGCAGTCGGAAATATCCTTTCTCGGCTACAACGTGTCTGCCTTCGGAGTACAGCCCCTCGACTCTAAGGTTGAAGCCATCCAAAACTTTCCAGCACCAGCTACCGTAAAAGAACTCAGGAGATATTTGGGTATGCTGAATTTTAATAGACGTTTTATACCAAAAGCTGCAAAAATCCAGGGGCCCTTAAACGACTTATTAGCAGGGTCAAAACTTAAAGGATCTCATCCTGTCACTTTTACCCCAGAGCAATCGAAGGCTTTTCAACAGAGTAAAGCGGCACTTGCAAAAGCTACTCTTCTTGTTCATCCCGACCCAGCGGCCGAGTTATCGATACTAACAGATGCATCGGATGTTTCAATTGGAGCAGTTCTCCAGCAGCATACCAAGACAGGTTGGGAGCCCCTTGGTTTCTTCTCAAAGAAGCTAAAGCCTTCTCAGAAAAAGTATAGCCCTTATGATAGGGAGCTGCTAGCCATATATGAAGCTATTAAATATTTCCGGCATATGGTAGAGGCTAGGAACTTTATAGTTTTTACCGATCATAGACCGCTGACTTATGCCTTCACCTCCCCAAGAGAAAACACTTCATCGCCCCGACAGTATAGATACTTTGACTATATTTCTCAATTCACTACCGATATCCGCTACTTACCCGGTTCCGACAACGTGGTAGCCGACGCTCTTTCTCGAATTGAAGAAATATCCTCTGCTATTGACTACCAAGTGCTTGCACGTTCCCAGGAAACCGATCCTGAGCTGCAAAACTTGCTTAATTCTGGATCTTCGCTCAGATTGCAGAGAATAGCCGTTCCAGGGTCAGATCAATCCGTTTATTGCGACTTGTCGAAGCAAACGCCCCGTCCATTCGTGACCACAAACTTGAGGAAGCAGGTTTTTGATTCACTCCATAATTTAAGTCACCCAGGAAACACAGCTACGGTACGACTAGTCACTGATAGGTTTGTCTGGCCAGGAGTTCGTAAAGATTGCAGGGAGTGGTCTAGGCTTTGCCAAAATTGTCAACGTTGTAAAGTTACTCGACACACAACTGCGCCGCTCTCCGCGTTCCCTGTTCCTTCTTCAAGATTTGCTTATATACACCTGGATTTGGTTGGACCGTTAACAGTTTCCCACGAGTACAGATATTGCCTCACAATCATCGATAGGTTCACTCGATGGCCTGAGGTAATACCGCTAAAGGATATAACAGCCGAAACCTGCGCAGTAGCTCTCGTCTCAAGTTGGATATCCCGCTTTGGGTGTCCGGAAAGAATCACAACTGACCGCGGAGCTCAGTTCGAATCCCACTTATTCAAAGCCATCTCCAATATAGTGGGTGCACACCACTTTCGCACCACTGCATATCATCCTATATCTAACGGTATCATAGAGCGCCTACATCGACAGTTGAAAGCTGCCATTTTGTGCCATGACAATTCGCGATGGACCGAAGTATTACCCCTTGTTCTATTGGGTATACGTAGCTCTTGGAAGGAGGACATCCAATCTTCTTCAGCTGAGTTGGTTTATGGGGAACCCCTCCGCTTGCCTGGCCAGTTCTTAACGCCGTCAAATGATTACTCCGTCGAAGATCAGACTTTTGCTACGCGGTTAAAATCCCATATGGCCAAACTTACACCAAAGCCTGCGAAGTGGCATGGAAGTTCACCGTTCTTTGTTCCAAAAATGCTGTCCGACTGCTCACATGTGTTTTTGCGGTTAGACAGACTCCGAAAGCCTCTGGAGCTACCTTACGTTGGCCCTTATAAGATCTTGGAACGTCACGAGAAGTACTTCAAAATTGAATTGCAAAGCAAGCCAGTTAATGTTTCTATTGATCGTTTGAAGCCAGCTTTCATTCTTACGGGACCTGCTGATTCTTTATTGGCTAAGCAGGAAAGTTCAGCTCGGCCCGCTACTGCTCTACCTCAGGACACCGGAATTACAACTACAAAACGAGGTAGAAGAGTTAATTTCCCAAACTAGTATCGACCGTAGTATCGGTCTCGGTGAGGGAGTACTGAGGCGTCCAAAGAGTCTCACTGCCCAAAGACATAACTCGTTTTTTAGAAAAAGTAATGTTATGTCATGTGTCGAAAATTTTCTGCTTTTCATGTAAACAACGCATATCGTAATTATATTCTAATTAAAATAGCTTATTGAAGTTGTAAGAGTGTTTCACTACTTCTAGGCTGTTTCAAGCACGTGGCGCCTCGCCACAGTTCTCAATTCGACGAATTTTTTTTTTTATTTATGTTCACCGAAAATAAATACCTAGTAAACGTGGACTGATATCGATGATTTCTTTTTCATTCAAAAAGTGATACTTTAAAGTTGATCCCATATTAATTTGGTTCAGTTCTGATGAGACTAGCGAAGTCGGTGTCAAGTGTGTCTAGCCAACCGGCCCAATGAAATGATAAGCCCGGGCGCACATTATCAGAAATTTCCGTCAGAAAAATTCTGACTCTCGCCGGAATGCTCGGCAGAAGGCACTCCTAGCATACAGTATCACTTATTTTAATGTTTTGTTTTTATCTGGTCTATTACAAATTAAATAAAGATTCTTAATGTGATAAAACAAGTAATGTTTTGTGGTCTAAACAATTTTATCAAACGTTTAATATGCTATTTAATTTCATACCTGCCACCATAATTAGTCACAAGACACTTATTTCGTATGTGCGAGCCGGAATCAAACCCCCGACCCTCGGCATGAGAGGCGGTAGGTCAAACCACTAGGCCACCACGGCTTGCAGTGCAGATTGTTAAATGACGCATCCGAAGCTATTGCGGGAATCGTTTTACTTTACCGTACAGGCCCAGGCACGGATCTTGAGCAGTGAGCGAAAGTAGAGGGGATTTCTGCGCATGGTTACGACTGAAGGACCAATAAGCGTGCGCGCACGGCATAGCGCCCGCCGCGTCCCGCGCCCTTCTGCCGATGATACCTTGTTTTCGACTTCTGCGCATCAAAGGCCACCGCTCAAGCTCCGTGCCGATGCGTACGATGCTGGCTAAATGCTGTGCGACGAACTTCGAGATCGTTCAATGTATTATGAAAACGCTTTCCGCTGTCGCCGATCGCGCGCAGTTGTTGCACAGTCGTACAGCACGACACAAGTGACACAACTACCAGTAATAAGACGCGCAGCGAAGCACTTACGCCGTTGAAACAGAGTCTATTATTGCTTGAACCGCGCGCCCTATGAATTATGTCGTGTGTCGTTACCCGGCGTCACGCGAATTGTCGATCAGCCGCCAATGCCGCGGCTACAGTCAATTGAATTTATTCAGTAATTTCCTCCCCCATAACGCTTTTAAATAGTTTCCACGAACGCGGTAATACATATTTGTACTTTACATATCTTATACTTTAAACAACTAACAACTAAAATTTCGAATTTGAATTAAGAATGATTCTGCCTCATTGGCACTTCAAAACTGATTCTTCTCATTATTGGACACGCTTACAGCATAAGTTTTATCTCACAACTCAATAAGAGCTCTGGGGAATGTCGTAAATATCAATCGAGTTCTCGAAAGATTTAAAGTCCTTACCAACACTACACAACCACGCGCAATGTTTCTTTAGCTGTAGAGCTGTCCCAGCTGACTTTGTCATTGAAATATTTGCGAGACATTTTATTTGATCTGTCCAGTGTATAGGGTGTATAGCGTCTTCTTAAACTTAAATCTAAGATCTTAGAGATGTATAGTCTCCAAGGGTCCAGACAAAAAAAAATGGATATGGCCTCCATTGTCAAATAAATATAAATTCCATAGATGTCGACACTCTCAAACTGTCAATAAATAAAGAAATACATCATGTATAAAAGAGTTCATTAATACATGTCAATAAGAACATGATGAGGTTTCTCGCTTAAAATGTTTGACTTAGTAATATATTTAAAGCTAATGATTATTTTTAAACGTCCTTGCAAGCATGAACAGACCGGACCCCACAGACAGCTATTGAAGAGAGTCTTTCTTTAATGCGTAGGACATCAAGTATGGATGGATTCTTTCGGTGTTCTGTCCATGATATTAGATGCTTCTTTCTCCAGCTGCATATTTCTAAGGCATCTTTCCTCTGTCTTTCACGCCCTTTATCGTCCACGTCCACGTCTCATTTCGATAAAGAAATATAGAGAACAGAAGTGTGAACTAACTAGGCGAGCTTTTGTAATGTCGGAACATTACAAAAGCTCGCCTAACTCAAAAAGATTTGTAAGAACCGGAGTTCTTACAAATCTTTTTGAGTTTGTCCATCGCACTCCCTAATCATTGCGTATCTATAATTTGTCATATTCTTTGAGTAATGTCGAATCGTGAGAACGATGGCCTCTGGGACTCCGGGAGTTCAAATCCGGTTCATACCGTAATAGGTACTTAATATGGAATTTTCGATTTAAATTTACCGTTGAGCTTTTCGGTGAGACAGACATCGTCAAGAAACACATGCGTGATGTTACATCGTTGTGCTTTCCCTCATCGAAAACTTCAGTGCTAAAACAATAAAAAGTTAAGCCTTACTTTTAAAGTATTTCTAGGTACAATACTATTTACAAGTTATTTATCTGTTTAAGCGGCTCGGTGTTGGTCTCCAATCAACTCAAGGGCACCCTTTGATTAAAGATCTAAATCTAAACAAGGGCTTTAAACTTTTGAAGCTTTTGTGTAATTGTAAACACGTAATTTCATTTCAACCCGTTTTATTTCAACGTCTCATTTAGGCTAGGTAATGGCTTTTTAAATAGCATTTTCTTTGCGTTTTATATTCAACCATCTTCAACAAAAGAAGCATTTATATGTAATTATGTAGGTATCCAGTTCTAATGAGGAATTTGAGGGATTTTTTTTAACCCATACAACCCACACAAACAAAGTGTGTTCGTCCTTTCTTCGAAACGGCTGGACAAGTTTTGATAAAATTTGGTATGGTGATAGTTTGAGATCCTGGATACATAGGATACTATTCATCCCTTTTTTTTCACGGGAACGGGTTATATACGGGTCAAACCAGTTTTTCAATACTTCTATAAGTATAAACATCAGTATTTACCTACCTATAATATCAATCCAAGTCTACGCGGGACGAAGTCACGAGCAACGGCTAGTACTGTAGTAAAACTATTAATTCAGTTGGATGGGCTACAGTAGGCGACCGAGCTAATCCCCATACAAACACTATTTATGGTGGACTGATACAGTTATTTACTAAGGTGAGGTTTTATTGCTGAAACCTAATAAGCACTCCCGAGAAATGATACAGGATAAATTGACGCCGACGTTATATTTGAAGGTTTATTATCCTTCGTCAAATCACCTTAGGAAATATTGGGACAGCCGATATGAATTTGATAGAAACGTTCCTTTTATTGATTGTAAACTACTTACCTAATACTTCAGAAAACATGAAAGTAACTATAGAAGTAGCTACATGATTTTATTATTTAGCTTTCAAAGAGTACCTAGAATTAAATGGTTCGGCTAATTTTAATTTTCCATACTAATATTATAAATGCGAAACTAACTCTGTATGTCTGTTTGTTACCTCTTCACGATTCAACCGCTTTATCGATTTAGATAAAATTTGGTATGGAGATAGTTGGAGTCCCGGAAATGGACATAGGCTACTTTTTGACCCCGGAAAACGTGGTATAGACGCGTAAAATCTCCAATACGTTTAGAACCCGTGTGAGCAATAAGAAAACGGCTTAAGAGAAACCAATCAGTAATAAACAGAGATAGGACAAATTTGCGTCAATGCTCGCAATAATGTGGACATGACTCCAAAATTAATCAAAATGTTAATCAATTAATTAAAGCTTGGCAAGTGCCATTTGGACCTGATTTATATTTTTGATGTAAAAAGAAATAGACTGACTGCAGAAAATTTGGAAAAAATACTGATTATTTTCATTAATAAATCTATACCTTAACAAACTTTTGTATTTATTGACTAGGAATTAAAATTTAAGTCAAGTAAGAAATTAATTAAACGATTACATATTTGATTAATTTTGGAGTCATGTCCACATTATTGCGAGCAATGACACAAATTTGTCCGATCTCTGGTAATAAAACACACTTCCGTTTCGCACTGGATTGAAGAGGTGACTGACAAACATCGCACAGCCTCTCTCTCACTCTCTGTCTCTCTTAGCATGCCTTTTCAGTCCTAAACGTTGGCCGCTAGCTTCTTGTATGCCTCTCGATCCATCGCGACACGAAACAGCTGCCGCTGATAAAACCCGTCCACTCGCGAATGTTTCGCAGCCACGACTTCTTTCTGCGGCCAGCGCGTCTTTTGTTTTCAATCTTGCCCATAATTATTAGTTGTTATAAAGCGTACCCACCATTGCCTTATAATAAGTAATAACATATGGACGTACTGTCGCGGATCCACGCGATGTGTTACTAACTCATTGGTATGCTTTCTTCTCTATGACTGTTGTACCTGTACTGTATAATCTGTGTCACCTGTCATAGCGCTGTCTATGGGGTGAAAAAGAGCGCGTAGAAGATAGCGAACTAATATGGACGGTCGGAGAGGAAAAATGCAGGTAAAATCAGGATTGATGATGAGTTGCCGCCGGCCGGCTGGCGAGAGGTGAGAGAAGATACACTGGTGAGTGTTTGCTTCTGTACCATACGGTCGAGGAACTTAATGTATGTTCTATTACGGCCGTGGCTGTGGTCTTGGCTCAAACGCGGTTTGATGCTTATTTTGCAACGATGGCTGGAGGAAGCTTCAGCCATCAGTGGGATTGTATTCCCCCCTAGTGTTCTGTTGACCCGATGGCCTTGGGAAACCTTGGCGTCGAAGGTGCGTCCTTGTTGGTCTTCAGAACGGCATTACCACCTTTTGGAGGCTTGGGCGACCTGTAAGGGGATTGGAGGAGGGTCTGCCGGCAATAGGATAAAGGCATTCGTGGAGTCTGGCTGTCTGACTATTGAGTGCCGCATCATAGAAGGACGGGGGCAAAGAAGCGGTGTCTCCTATTTCACCCACGATTGGTTTAAAGGAAACGGGTGGAGGTCTAGTCTGAGCCATGGGTGCGGCTTCCCATGTGTGTCGGATAGAACTGCCACACCGCGCAAGCGGCAGTTTCCCCAGTTCGTGGTTTAAGGTCATGCCATAGCGTCCCCTTCCGGGCACCTCTAAAGCAAGAACCTAGCGGTTGTGTTGAGATTACAGCTATGACCAAGTAGAAACTATTTATACCAGGTTTATGTTACTACGTATTTCCCGGAGTAATTGCCCATGATTATTATTTCCCTTATTGTTGTGTATGTTAATAACCATTATTCCCATAGCGAAGCAGATCCAAATATCTTCACGACACGTACAGTGCA
This sequence comes from Aethes cnicana, assembly GCA_963971205.1. NCBI lineage: Eukaryota > Metazoa > Arthropoda > Insecta > Lepidoptera > Tortricidae > Aethes > Aethes cnicana. The sequence continues at coordinate 6,173,474 of OZ020276.1, read as the reverse complement.
TAACAGAATATGTCAAAATATATGGAGCAAAATGACTTTAGAAAATACGTTCCAATACTTCCAATATGCTAATAACGCCTCTTTATAACCAAGGCCAAACGGGTGCCCGAGCTGTTCGGGCACCCGTTTTTATGGGGTCCTTTTTCTCCGGCTGATTGTGAATCCTTACTTATAATAGATCAATGGTATCCACAGACTTTACCTCTCATGCCTAAGCACGTGAGCTAGGTAGGTACTCAATTTTAAGCTTTGCGATGGTCTGCAACATCAGCCGGGGCATGTTGGCGCGCAGGAGCACAATTTCGTTTCTGACCTTTGCGTCCAACTGGTAACTAATGCGGAGCATGCAATGTACCTACTGGTAAAATAAAGCTGAAATTTGGCATGTACTCGCAAGGGAGCACTAAAGAAAGGATTGTTTAAAACTCCTACGAGACTGGAAAAAAAATAGGGATGTCAGTTTCAAAGATTGCATGTTAACGTTACAGATTCTTTTAGCAAAACTAATTACACGAATTGAACGTTAAACCAGCCCTTAACGTGAAGCGAGGTAGGTAGGTGCAAACTTTTGATTAATCCATTTGGGGGACTTAATTCACCCTAATGTCAGTATACCTACATTTATTATAAAAACACAAGCTACAACCAAACGCAACTGGCAAATAATTTAAAATGTAAGGTAAGAAACCATTAAGTGACCAGAAATGGGTTCAGTATATAAACAAAACCTCTAACCTATGATTTGTTACGTGAGACGCTTTTTTTTCTTAAAACCTTATGGCCGATAATTCTTCTTTTTCTTTTTTTATGGTATTGGTTGCTACTGGTAAGTGGACATAAGGTATCATAAGATAAGGAATGCGATTCTAGACCATGATAGGACCCCTCTATGACAGTTGGTACTTTAACCGGCCGTCCCTTACTGGAACACAAGAGATAGAGTACTGCTGTTTGGCGACACGTTAGCAGGTAAGATGGTAAGGCAGGCATAACTTTCTTAGATACATTCCATTCCATCGTAGGCCTCAGGGTTGGTGAACTTTGTAATTATGATGGTACCGAAATAATAACATTAAAAGTTTTACATAACATAAACATGATAGTTTTAAGCAAACTGCCTCGCTAAAACCTTATGTTACCTTAATTTGTTTGTTACTTTATTTTGTGTTCCTTAAAGAAAGGAAGCAGGTAACGAGACCAGGATAGGGGTTCCGTGAGTTTAAATATGGTGGACGGAACCCTTAAAAAGCGGTGTTTTAGTATAAGTCGTTTAATCGTCGGTTTGCGTGTCGGTCGAACAACGTTGTGCTCTTTAACTACTCGATAAGAAAGCCTGCCCGTGGTTACTGTGGTGGAAGTGGTATTTATGTTTTTAATCTACCCTAAGAGGTGCAATGACTGTACTCTACTTGTGCTATTCCCGGTGCTTTTAAGATTGTTAGACCTTTTGTTCAAGGTCTCGTCACGGTTCTTGTGTATTTTATCTCTCTAATGTGGACTAGGTGTTTTGTTGTGGTTAGGTATTTGGTTCTAGCTAGGCTAAATATTCTCCAAGCCAAGATTTTATTTCTATTTTTAATAAATATTCTACTTTAAAATACATTTTCCTTTTTAATATTGCTGCCTTGGTAATGACAGGTGCATACAAGTAGTGAATGCTTACTCATTCAACACTAGTTGTGCCCGCGAGTTCCGATTCATTGAACGGCTTTCCAATTTGAATCTGTCAGAAGTTTAAACTAATTTTGTCACTATTTTCTTTCGTTTTTCGCGAGTGTTATATACCTACATATTCGAAATAAGTTGTGTGTTGTGGGTGACTAAAACTGTGGTAGTTGAAAAACTTTAGAAAGTTGCCGCATCTTCTAATAAGCTAATATTTAAATGCACAGCGACTGTAGGCACTGGTTGAAAGTAAACTAAATTCTAATATACGAACGTGCGTGAGAATAATTTCATGCAGGTGCCTAGGTGGTAGGAGTATAAAATCTCAGCTCTCACGTTTTTAAATGTAATGTAATGCGGAATTGAATGCTCTGAAATTGGTAACGAAAGTCACAGTTTTTAACCCGCAGACAGCATAATAATATGTAAAAACATGGTGTTCAATCCATAGTAATTAGGTAATAATAGGATATCCCAATATCTAACTTGAAAAACTTAGATTTTTGTAGTCTAATGGAAGGTACACAGTCGTAATGTAACTTGTTAGTTTCGAAAACATTATCAATGACTTAATATTTCGACACTATAGTAGATATACATATAATCAAAGGCCTTAAAACACGAATGGGGTTTAATAGGATCACACGAGTGTTTAAAGGCCTAATTATGTACAGTTGCATACACTATCATGCGTAGTTCGGTCTGCTTTTCGCATACTAAAACTTTTAAAATTCTATATTGTGCTTTCGTCAGAAGCAAGCTAGAGTATGCGTCTCAGATCTGGAACCCGAGATATCAAATCTATATAAACAGGATTGAGCGTTTGCAGATTAAATTTATTAAATTTATGTGTTATAAGAGTAAGGTGCGATACAGATCAGCAAATTATCTAAATCTTTGTAGGCAACATCATATGCTACCGCTTGTTAAACGTCGGGAAATAGCTGATATCTTGTACCTTCTAAAAATTATAAGAAACCATGTCGATTGTTCCGCTTTGTTAGGTAGTATTTTATTTAAAGTCCCAAATAGAAGTGCTAGGCATTATCGACCTATATCATTGCTTGAAGCCTCTACTAACTATAGGAGAAATAGCTTTCTATATAGGGCAAGCAATAATTTAAATATTTCCTGCGCTGAATTAGATTTAGACATATTCTCAACTAGTATTGAGGCAATTAGGCGTAAGTTGGCTAATATTTTTTTTTCTGTGTAGATCTAGTCTACGGTAACTGTAATTAACAGGGTAACTATCATAATAGGTACGCTATTTACACCGGTGAGCTTACTTCGTGTTTTGTGCGAGCATAATTTTGTAATTTTGTAGGTGTTTTGTAGGTTTGTAAAGTCGTGTTAAACATAAGTTAACATAATGTTTCTAAATGTGAAAACCTGTAATTGGCTTCTAAGATTCTAGCTTGTAAACATACTTAGATATAATACAGCTGTTGGTTTTCCATGAATAAATAAATAAATAAATAAACTAGTTTATCTAAACACATATCATAAGTACTCTAAGATGGGTTCAGAAGCCGTAGGGAAATCTCGAATTTGGCTCTCGATTTTTCTGGCAACAAGTTATTTGTTGCAATCCCGACTGCATTTACGATATCCGGCGAAGTGTTCATATCGTTCTCGGAGTCACATTTTCAACAAAAATGTAAATAGCATACAAGTTTTCACAAATCTACTTTCGTAACATTACAGTACAGATTTTACCCAAGTAAAGTTCTCATAGTAAAATTGGTTCTAATAATGGTGGTAATTTCCTACGGTTTCTGGACGCATTTTAGAGCACTAATGATATGTGCGTAGATAAAATAATTTACAGGCAAACCGTTTACCACCACCAAAACAATGTATTTACGTCCCTCTGCGCTGCGAGGCTCTGTGTAAGTCTTCCTATCATTAAGAGATAGTAGTCCCCACGCGGCCTCAGTGCGGATTGGGGACATCACACACATCCTTGAATTACTTTAGGTTTCCTAAAGATGTTTTCCTTCACCGAAAATCTCAGTGGAAAATTCAAATTGAATTTTACTCGTAAGTAAACTCAGAGGTGCGAACCGGGTTCGAACCCCCGATCGTCTGCATTAGAGGTGCTCGGTCAAACACTAGGCTACCACGGCTTGAAAAACCGTTTACCGCTTGAATCAAATAAAATACTCAAGAGTCATTAAATTGAATTCTGAATTTATGGATTCCCGAACATCATTAGCACCGTCTTTCAATAGAATTGAGTTATCAAACTTCTCGCGTCTGAAAACTTAAATTGAAACCCATTAAAAGTGAAATCGTTAAAGAAGTTTGTAAAATCAACTGCTTAACACCACGGACTATCCATTAGGTGAAATGGTATTTTTAAAAAAACGTCAAGGAGGCAAAGCTGGGTCGATCTATCACAGGTCCGTGCCCCATTGCGCCGCGGCTACACTCCTCGGTGACTGATGCCTTCCACTCATTTATAAATTGACCCCACTTTACTTCGTCGACGCTTAAAGATCGAAGTACGAGAATAAGTCAGGGTTTTCCTTCTCAGCATTGACAGAACAAAACGACTTGTTTACTGCCACGGTCATAAATAACATTAATAAAAGCATTATATATACCTCGGCCGCAATTGCGATTGCCGGACTCGTACTAATAGAAGGCTTCGCTTCGCTCAGCCTTCTAACTGACTCGTCCGGCAATGCGCTACTTGGCGGCCTCTGCAATAATGTACTATTATTGAACACCACACAATCAAGGAACAGACATAATGTAATTACTCAAAAGGTATGGCATACAGCAGGCGGTCTTATCGCTAAAATAATAGTAAAAAAGTAATGTAAAGAAAATGTCCAAGTTTTTTTTTACCTAATATCAAGCTGTGGGCATAATTAGGTAACATTAAAATAAAGACTAATAGCATAGAAAGTAGATACTTCAAAACATTACGGACCTACCTATGCAATCACTCTTAACATTCTAAGTTGGCTTCTAAGGAGAAAAATAAAAATTTTGCACATCAGCCAGGCAGCAATACTTGTGGCAATATTCAGCATTCATAGTTCATAGTCTACAAATCATTGACAAAGAACATTAACTCCATAACCCATTTTGGATTACATACATTTTCTTTATACTTGTACAAATCTTAACCAAGTAGATTTTGATTTTATTCTTAGTTGGCGGGCGGATTTAGTGTCATACACAAATGGGATCTGAATACTCCTTTTTATAAGTTTTTTGAAACGATGGGTGAAACCGTCGTGAATAAGCTCCTCACCCTTCTGCTGCGGTTACTGCGGGAAGATGAGCTGGACGCGGAGCAAGTCTGCTTGGCGAGCTTCAGTGCCGCCGACATCTGCGAAGCGAAGAAAGTGCTGTTCCGGTCCCTTGGGATTGCCGGCACAGTTGTACTTAACCGGAGAGGAGACGAAACCGGGATAAAGTCCCTTAAGGACATCATTGATGTTCTGAGGGAGCGTGAGGGCGACTTGCCGGAGTTCGTGCCGACGGAGGTCTCCAGATTGCCGTCCTGCACTCCAGAGCATGTCGACGTGAGTGGCCTGCTGAAGGAAATCGTGGCCCTTAAGGCAGGCATGGCAGAAATTTTGAAGAAGTTTGATGATTCGCAGGCCACTATTGCCGAGTTACGCAACGAAGTTATCAGTTTGCGTAATAGTGTCCCGCTAACTCGGTCACCTGCAGCCGCGTCAAATTTCAAGACCAATGACCGGGCGCCAAGTGTCGACGCGGTCAGTTCGCATGTTGCTGATACTGCGCATGCCGTTGCGCGGCCCGTGTGCCCCCTCCGCGCCGGGCCGCCGCCCCCTGCATCCTCTAAATCACGTCATCGCTATGCAGATGCCGTAGCTGGTCGGTCTGTCGCAGCCAACCGGAGTGTCGCCCCCTCAATAGCGCGTGAAGTTCGGGTTCCTCCAAAGGAGCCCCCTAACACCAATGTGGACAAGGAGGGTTTCACTACAGTGTCGAGGAAGCGCAAGCCGCGCAAGAGCCAAGCTGGTACTGCAGAACCGGTTGGTTCTGGTCTGCACGTTGCCACACCGAGCAAGGCGCTATATGTTTCGCGCCTGCATTACTCCGCCACGGCTGGTGATTTGGCGGAGTATGTTCGCCAGAAGACCGGCTTCTCCTTGAGGGTGTTCCCGCTGCGTTCGCGCCACTACGTGCACTTCAGCTCTTTTGTGGTGCGCATGCCACGGCCGCTGCTGGAGAACATCGAGAGTGCTGACTTCTGGCCGAAGGGTGTAATGTTTCGACGGTTCCGGGGCAACCTACCGAATCCTACACCGGAGATGACGACGCAGCGGAGCCACGCCGTTTCGTCGCCTAAATAGTTTTTATTTGTTTTCATGACGCATTGGCGTTAGCTGTAAGGTCATGGTAAACTTTTTATAAATAAATAAATAAATAAATAAGAAAATAAAAAAAGAAGTGCGTTAGAGATAATCTACGATAGGAAGTCCCGCCCCTAAACTATTCAAAACACTATACAAAACACGTATTTGGAAACGGCTGTCTCAGCACGCACACATGCGTTGAGTGTTGGTGGTGCTTCTAGTTTGAGATGAAACTGAATTCTCTGTAAAATTTGATGTTTACATTATTACATTGGAGCATTATAATGTACCAATTTCTTCTGGGTTTGATAAATTAAATAACAGCATTATCGTATCCCACATTGAAAACCGTAAATACGCAGTAAAATGGGTTATGGATGCGGAATTGAATCGCTGAACTGACTCTGCTGAAAAATTCTGAGCAAATTTCACCAATCGCTCGGATATAAATTGCTATAACATTATGGACGACAAAGCATTGAAATTCCTCCAATAAAGTTGACTGAACGGATCCCCCGGTCCCGCGGGTGTGCGTCGAAGATCTCGCGAGAAATGCGTTCTACTTATTCGAGTACCGAAACCATTTTATGACTTTTTAAGCCCGTCACAGACGGAACGATTATATATATTGTCGTATGTGAAAAAAAAGAGAAAAAAAAAGATGGAAAGTGGGCGAGTAGGGATCTAAGGGATTCCTACTAGGGTCGTCATACGAACACTGATTTTGATGAAACAAGAAAGCCGGAATGGTCTCGGAGAAGCTTAGACTTTTAGGTCAAGGACCGTATATAGGATTTGTGGCTGCGGACGCCTTCGGCAAGGAAACAACGCTAAATTGAATCAACACATATATTGAAGTTGTGATATCATACCCGCGGACACATAGCGGCACTAAACCCGCGCTGACATTTGTTCTCTTACACTAAATAGGTACTAGAGTTATGCTAAGCCGAGGTACCTCGTACGTTAAAACGGACGCGAACCGACAGGCACGGGCCTAACGTTGGGCACTCGCGGAAAGTAAAGTTCGTTTGGTAGAATGCTTGGCCAAGACTATAGAAGAGAATGGAAGGGTTGACTCACGCGGAGCGTCGCTAGCTTACGACATCATCCGGAGTCCGGCAGTCAGGAACTGAAGAGAAGAAGGCGCGTGGGCGCCGCGGGTATGAGCGGCTGCATCAGGCAGCTAGGCCCCCCATGGTGAGGGCTGGAGCGAGGCTGGTGTCCTCGACCTCCAAAATAATGCGCAGCTGGCGCGGTTGCGCCCAGGAGCAGGTCCTGGGGGCCACGGGTCTCCTTGGCATCACGAGGCGGTCCGCCCAGACCGCCGAGAACGGAGGCCTACGGAGCCCATGGCCGGCAGAAGAAGCTGGAGCGGGGACGCCGGTCCTCAGGCGCGTCAGACGCCGCACGCGCGTGTGCGCGCAGCCGGCGAGACGGGAAACACCACAACACACGGCACTATTACCACTCGCGTCACTATTTGATATTACGCTTACGTCTAAAACATCGTATTGCCTCAAAACAAGGCGAAGGGAAACCGCTCGCGGCCTCCCGCGACGGAGCTGTCAAAATCTTCGCTCCGAGGAACGTGCGTCCAGGGTCGTGGCTCGAGAGTGACTGTCTGTCAAACTACACTTGTCAAACGACCGAAAAATGCAAAAATAAGGATTCCTGTTCACGAATCGTACACGGCTTGTTGAAATTGTATTTACCAATTTCGATCAAACTATGCTCAAAAAATGCGCCTAATTTCCTAGCACGTGTTTCTGATAGTCTGCGGCTGTCTAACGGTCTAGTTTTCGAGTAATTTGGCTTTAAAGCATAACCGGTAACTTCACAGCGGCGCAGCACTAGTCGCTAAGTCTGAAACTGCCTTCTTTTTGGAAATTAAAAAATATTGAAAAAAGCTGTCTCGAATTTCGCAAAACGAATATAATAATCGTATTGTACGTATTTTTACGATTCTAATGATATGTAACACTTGGTGTTTTTGAGCAGTAACTTCAGAGAAATTAAAGTTTGAAAATTAACAATAATAAGCGTTTGTTGATATTCATAATTTTGTAAATACTAAGTGTCCAGGATATTGTGGTCGTGAAACCTGTAGATCGAGGAACGGAGAAGCCATTTCAAATGCCAGTTCGAAGCAGAAATTATTTTTCACAATTTTAAAAGGCGGCGAAATTTTAACCTCCAAATGTATGACAAAAATGTCGTGATTTGTCACGACAATATATATATATATTGATACTAGCTTCTGCACGCTACTTCGCACACGTGGATATCGGTTAACGCGTTCCCGCGGGAACTACGCATTTTTCCGGGATAAAATGTACTTCCGCAGGACACCAACTGTGTGGAGTGGAGGACCTAGCCGAGGCAGAAGATCAATCAACAGTCTTCGGAAGTGATGTACATAAAAAACATAATTATTGTTACTCACAGAGAAAAGAAAGAAGCCTCACGGAATAACTATTAGAACTATTAGAACTACAAAGCTATTAGAACTACAAAAAAATACTTCCCCAATGAGTCAACAGGCAAATCAACGAGCGTCACTGGTTTTTTTTCTTACTGGTTGTCAGATGCCCACTCGGAGCTATAATATAGCAAAATCATCATCAGCAGGGTATCATCACATTTAGATCGGTCAGTATGGGCAAGTCTGTAAGACATACAAAATCCGTTCTTAGGAACCATGTCATCGATTTTAAGAGACAAGAAAAACTAAATTCGTAGATGTATTGTTTTTCTGGAACCCGTTTGTTCAGTTCGAATACCTACTTTACTACTACTACTAAAGCCTATTTGCGTCCCACTGCTGGGCACAGGCCTCCTCTCATCACGAGAGGGTTTGGACTTTAGTCCCCACGCGGGCCCAGTACGGATTGGGGACTTCATTTCGTTGTCATTCTCGTCATGTCATTCGTTGTCTTCACTGTCATTTCGAATACCTACTAAACTAGATTAAAGATATGACAAACAATAACATATTACATCCCGTATTACGTTACAATGTAGTTGATTTTGCTATGTTTGTAATTCGTGTATCTATTAATACATTGATCTGTATAGCTCGACTGCTTTGTTGAGCTTTCAGACCGCATATCAACCTCGCGTTAACTTGGGCCTCGTTTACACGGTGAACAAGCTGCATAGAAAGCCCTGTGGCTTCGTAAGTTCCAACTTCGTGCAGTGCAGTTAAGCGATTGACTAGCTTTTTAGGTACCTATTTGAAGATAAACATAAATTAGTATTTCGTGTTATATGTGTGGTATATTAGGTACTGATTAGTAAAAAAGCATTTGACAGATTTAGAAAATGAAATCCAGACGCAGATCTTTATTGTAGGTAGGTACCTCTAGGTACCTAATTGGTAAGATTTTTTTACTACTACTACAGCCTATTTGCGTCCCACTGCTGGGCACAGGCCTCGACTCATCATGAGAGGGTTTGAGATTTCTACACAATTCTAGGATTTTAAATGTTATTGGCCATTATCATCTAACGACCAGTTACGTCGTGCATTTCAACTACCTTTCGTTTTGGACGGGCGGGGCGTCAGCACTGTCATCAGTCATCGGATTAGCCAGAAATTACATCCCTACTTGTTGTTGAAATTATCCCCTACATAAGGTAACGTGCCCTATTACCGTGGCACTTAAGAAAGTTTTCAAATGTGTCCAAAAAATTAAGGGTATCAAAGCTCCTCAAAGACCGCGAATATTTTGTATTTATTTAGTGTTTATCGAACTTTACCAATCGTAACTTTTTAGACTCATTTTAAGTACCTACATTGAAATCCGGACCAGACCGTGCACTCACTCTCACGCATTGGTTATCGTAACATACACCACTCGCGAGCCGTGCTTTCGATGTGTGCTATGCGCTGTGTGCATAGTTGGGCTTTTTTACTTAATCTTGTACCCCAATTAATGTAAATGTTAGAAAAAAATTAAGACCGCGTCAGTTTTGTGACCACAATTAAGAACGAAATTCATATGAAAGCAATATATTTTCTCGATGTTTTTTAAAGATTATTCATTAAGAAATTTATAAATCATATGAAAATGTATAATTCCATTAAACTTAATGCTTAATGATGGTCACAAAACTGACACGGTCTTAATTTTTTTCTAACATTTACATTAATTGGGGTACAAGATTAAGTAAAAAAGCCCATTTGATGGATAACTGACAGAACGATCTCAGCGTGTGACGCAGCGAAATAGCGAATTTCAGATGGCATCAGCCGGGTTGCTAAGAAGTTAACGTCCGTTAAATAGCCGTAGTAGCCTAGTGGTTTTACCTGCCGCCTCTCATGCAGAGGGTCGCGGGTTCAAATCCGGCTCGCACCTCTAAGTTTAATTATGTCTGAAATTCAATTTGAATGTACCACTAAGCTTATCGGTGAAGGAAAACATCGCGAGGAAACCTGCACGCATATACGCGAAGTAATTCAAGGATGTGTCCCCGCGTGGGGACTATATAGCCCAACCTGTGGCCAAGGCCTGTGCCTGGACCGTAAATGGACTTATATAGTAGTAGTATGAGGTTAAATAAAGAGAGTTACAAGCTTTTTTAGCGCTACTTTGGTCACTTATATTAGTTACTAGCTTCTGCCCACGACTTCGCCCGCGTGGAATTCGGTTGTCGCGCTCCCGCGGAAACCATGAGTTTTTCCGGGATGAAAAGTAGCCTTCGTCCTTTCCGGGGACCGACTATCTCCATACCAAATTTCATCCAAAGCGGTGCAGCGGTTGAAGCGTGAAGAGGCAACAGACAGACAGATAGACAGATAGACAGACAGAGTCACTTTCGCATTTATAATATTATATATGGATGGCTTCCATAGTTTCATACGCCGTCCGTGTGGTTGGCGCTGTCGTCGTACACACTGCCAATAGGTAGGTAAAAAGTAGATTTGTGCATTTTTCTGCGCAACGCAGTCGGTGTAACCATGTTTTTCTCACCCACCAAATTTACCGGTCCATGATCACTATATCGAAATACGACATTAATGTTTCATCTGATAGAATCGTATTCAAGTCGTGTATTGAATATCGAACAATCTATTTGGTCAGATAATACCTCCACTTCTGCCCTTTTCATTAGTAATGATTATCCCTGCGTGTTCAGAGTCCAAAGGTATCAAGTGTTCGGCTAATGGTGCCTATTCGGGACCGCTCCAATAATCGATATAATTAAGACGGGTATCAAAAGGATCACGCCGGATTATGGACTATTTACATTTATTGTACATATGAGGCGCAAAATAGATTGTATGGGATACTAGGGAGTAAAATTGTATATTTTACTTCGGGTGACGGATTTCATCCAGAGCGACGCGAATTATAACAGAATGGAATCTCGAGCTAAATCTTGAGCTAGCGAGGGATTCAAACTATGTCAACTGAAGCGGTAAATATAATTAGTGTATTATACACTTTGCTTTTCACTTTTCCTATGAGGTGACACAGGATAGAGTGCAGTGGCGAAAGCTTGTTTTGGAGGCCAAGATCCATTTCGGGCTCACTAAGCCAGCCTAGTCCGATAGTTATGAGAAAACCAGTAGCAGCAGAGAGCAAAAATGTACCTACTTTAGTTTTAATTAGGAAGAGTGAAAAGGAGTGTGTATTTGTTGCCCGTCCAGACAGAGCAAAACGCGATTTTGCTCCCTCTCCATTTCTGCCCCGCTAAGAGGGAGTTTGAGATTTTGCTACTGGCTTTCTAATGGAAGTAGCGAAAAGCAGAGTGTAAGTACAGAATGCCATTAAGCTATCCATTTGTACTATAATTTCATGTGCAATAAAGCTTAAATACCTAAATAAAAATAAAATGAATAAATTATTTACACCTTGGATGGTATACCTAGCTTGAATCCCTCGCTAGCTCAAGATTCCACGTTAGAATCCCTCGCTCCGCTCGAGATTCCATTCTGTTATATTTCGCGTTGCTCTAGATTAAATCCGTCACCGTCAAATGATAAGATCAAATCATTTTCAGCTAAGTACTTAAATGAAACACTATTGAACTTTTCTCGGAAACATTGGTCCAGGCCACTTTTAACAGGATCTTGTACAACGTTTCGCTCACTAATAGATATTGAGATGTTGAAAATTAATAAAACTTGGTACTTTAGTGTGAACCTGCTCAGGTTCAAAGAGACACGGTCCGGTTGGTGGATGAACGATTTATTAATTAAAGGGTAAAAGGCACCTGGTGACAAAGAAATGAAAGCTTAGAAACACTAGAACTTAAGTAGTTGTAGTAGTTAGGAAGCAGACGGTAAGATAATATTATATGTATAGTGGAAGGGTGAATATGGAAACTTACAATTAATGTGCCTGTAGATGTAGGAGAATTACAATTGTTGAATAATCGCGGAGAGGTTAAAGGTTATACTATGAACAATACGTGTTTGGTCACTGGTAATAGGCAAGTATGAGCGCTTTGCTTAGGATGAAATGCAGTTTAATGCACGTGGTGGTTCAAACGATATTATGTAATTGATGTGATCTCGACAAAATCCGAAACTAAAGTGAGTCAAAACATGCGCACGTCAGCGAATCGCAAATTTGAAATGGATTGTCCAAAAGATAATTTCGAATTTAGTGGTAAAGGTAACTGCCAGATAGATCGGTAAGAAACGAGGCGGGTATCACCTCGTGACATTAGTCCTCCTAACTGACACATATAAACTGATTAGACAACAGTTTCGCACCCCACTATGCATCAAGGACATGAGTTAAATCCAATCTCTAGCTTGGCTTGAGCTAGTTAAACCGACGGAAAGCCGATTTTGATTGTTATAATTACTTCAAACGATAGTGAATTTGCTCTAAGTAAAGTGAGAATAATACTTGGTGATTCGATACTGATAATGGAGCTATTCGAGAGACATTCGAAGTACAAGTATAGGTCTATACCATGTCTAAACATATATGAAGAGGTGATAGATTGAGCAGGTGAAAATAAGTTTCTTCCTTTCTGGTATTTTCCTCGTACGAGTAGTATTAAGTATTATATTTACATTATTCGATGATAATAATTAAGTACTCGTTTATGTAGATTACTGAACTTGTGTTTAATAGTGCTAAGTGATTCGAGTTCGAGTTAACAACGACCTTCACCCATCTGTTTCGTTGATTTAAAATATTTTTATCAAGTCGGTATGTTAAAGACCACACAGTGGGTTGGCTAAAAAACCTGGCAAAAAAAACTTTTTAATTAACAATTATAAGTTTAAAGAATATACATCGTGGGCAAAAATGTACGAGTTCACCTAATATCTATTCAGTGAACGCATAGATGTAGTCGACTACAAGAATATGACCTCTCAAGTTCCCAACGAGGCCATACATTTTTATGTTAAATAAACGTAATTTTGTCACATAATTATATCCACGTTTGGAACACCTACATTCTCAAATGTCGTGATAGATCGAATCTACTACTACAGTCTATTTGCGTCCCACTGCTGGGCACAGATCTATTACTACATAAGTAGGTACTTATTATCTCTCACATCACAAACCATATTTAAAATCCTTATTGCATTGTGCACTTGCATCAAGCCGCTAAGTTAGTGTAGCCTCTTAACTCAGGTTTAGTATAAGCATTTTCCCAAGGCAAAAAAAAGTTTAAGAAGTTGCAGGTATATCTATTTAACTCGAGCTGGAAGGTAACCCGAGGTTAGCTGCATTGGTGGAAGTGGGCCTTAGTGTAATTAATGTGTACTCGATCATATATATGTAGGATCTACCCAGGCGTTATTACCTCTACTAGGCTAGTACTAGGCGTTATCTGTGATCCCCTTTGATTGGAGTGACGTGAAGCCTGGCTTAGGCAAATTCCTGACGGAATTTGAAGTGTTGCCAGTAGTTTTTTTGGCTTGGTGACAGGATCACGGCACAATAATGCTCTCACGGCTTTAGTTGTATTTAACAAGATATTTACATAAATTCGCCCATATCACAATAAATCTTCAAACGAAAATTCGGGCCGCGTAGATCTTGAGACATGGGATAGTTTTGGAATAATTGGGGTAGCTGCGAGTATACGCGAGTCCAACTCGCTCTTGGCCGGTTTCTATAAATGATTTGTTAGACTTGAATATAGTATAGACGTCTGTTTTTTGTGTGATGGAAATAGAAATGAGGATATCCGCCGTAGAATCCTTGGAATTGAAATAGGATATCCTGTTCCCCGAATTAGCCCATTAAATAATATAATATCTTGCTAAATAAAAAGATTCATAGGTATTGTTATTTAGGGGTATGGGCACTTGGGAAGTGGCGGCGCAAGACGCAAACTTAATTTGGGCAAGTTTACGAACAAGGGGATCCAATTTCCTTGTCTTGTATAGTACCGCACTTTGACTACCGGATTGGCTCAGTTGGTTCTTAGTGACACTAGTGGCCCTGCCTCAGTACTTTTCTGATGGTCGCGTATTCGAATATCCTAGGGGCAAACTTTGTGTGAGTGTGACAAGCACGTATGTTTTTAATCGAGCCACGGATGTTTAGTGCCTATCTTGATAGATAAGATTACCCCACATGAGCCTGGATTTTTCTAAATATATAAGTATTTTATATAATGTTGTCAAACACACATACTCATCGCGGGCGCGGGAACGCGAACGCGGTGGACGCGAGTGGCACAAGAGCGGTCTGAGTGGCGCGCCTTGGGGGAGGCCTATGTGCAGCAGTGGAAATCTATAGGCTGAAATGATGATGATGATGACACATACTCGTAGTGGGTACCTACCTATGTTAGTAAAAGCTTTGCCTTGATTTGGGGCTGGGTCAATTTGTGTGAAGTGTACCAAGGTATTTATCTGTTTACTCGAATACTAACTAACACGGTATCATCAGAATTTCCTTTGATAGTGAGTTTTTTCATTAGCCGTTAAAAGGTATAATAATATAAAAATCCCCGAGTGGCTCGAAATGGATAGTATTTCAACGCACGGCCGCGCTCGAGCTTACAATGGCAATGCGAACTCGAAAGTTCCAACAATAAAGCGAGGGAAAGTTTGTAGTGGCGTGTTTTAAAAAAAAGTCAAAATAATGCGAACCCCGCCAAGCCGTGTGTGGAGTTCGGAACATTATTTTCAGTACAATTGTCAACAAAGTGGAACAAACACAATGTTAGTTGAGACCACTCGCTCGTCGCCGTTTTGCCTTGGAGCTGGGTTCTGTTTATGGAATTGTGAACTCTCTACCAGTTACTCTGTGTCTTTTAAATAAAAGTCAAGTCTTTAATAAAATACGTAGTACCTTATAATTATAAATTGTCAGTCCTGAGGATACGTCATAAACATTATTTCCTATTAACTTGAGGTTTCTACGCCAATCTCTGTAAGACTTCACTTTTTGTTTTATTTATGCTTTTCAATTCCGAGGCCAGAAACAGGTACAAGTGATGATACGTGTATGTCTCTGGTATTTAACTAAATACTTACCGGCAGTGTCCACTTTCCATCAAGTGGGCTCAACTTATTAAACCTCACATTTCATGCAATCGCGGTGGCAGGACCTGGTCCGTGCGCCAGGTATTGCTACCACAATCTTATATCTTACCCAACTTGCCAACCTGCACAGCACTGTAAAGGTAAAGGTGGTAAGACGAATGGTGAAGCTAGGTACCAGCATAAGTAGATTAAATTTTAGTCCTCAGGGTTGGCAACGCAATCTGGATCTATTTATTTATTTTGTTTTGTCCCACCACTTACCATCAGGTGGCCTATGTGCTCGTTTACCAACCGATGCCATAAAAAAGGAAGCCAAACACAATATCATTACAGCTTAATCCCCATCTTTACCGTATCTTATACTCATACATATAAATGTGATATCATATATCATACAAATAACACAAAGAACGTCAACTAGGCATGGAGCCAAAAGTTGCGGTAAATATTCGTCGCTGTATTCCGACGCTAATTCGTTAAGAAAGAACACTCCCCGGGGTTTAAACACATTCAAGAATATTACTTAATATCCATTATTATGCATTGGGCATACATTTGCTGTTGAAATCATGCAGCTTCATGGAATTTCCTAACGCAAAATTCCAGTACAAATCGTTAACGACGCATCCTTAACATCCTTGTAGATGTTTTTTTGGCCTATCTTTAATACCAATGCTTTTTGAATATGGGGCATGGGTGTTTGTATCTTCTACATATTTCGTACAAGTAACTATTGTGCTTTCAAACAAATAACCTCTAAGTAGATAGATACTATTTTTTTGGCAAAACTACCGTTCTCTTATATCAGTTCTAAAAACATGCTCATTCTTGACCTATGATAATTTCTTATCTGGAATTGAGTTATACAATTAATCCTTTATTTATATAATATCTCAGCCACACATGATGGCCGCTTCATTGCGAACATACGACGCGTGATTAATTACGTAACAAATGTATTGTTCCATTATTAATATGCAATTAATTTGCCTGCAACGGGCACTTGGCTTCTGGTTGAATGCAGTTCATTTAACATTTTTAACTCGTTATGAGTGATTTCAAAGACGCCTTTTGAGCATAACACTGTATTGCAGTCTTTAAAACAAACGCAATTTTTAATAAATCGTTAATATTCTATACACGATTGTTAGGTGCTTTATGAATATGAATGAAATAACTTTTTTCTCATACAAAGATATTCAATTTTGATAACATATAAAAAACTCTTTTGATGTACATTTTCAAAGTCTACCGGCGTCCTAAATAGAAAAGAAAAAAAACCGGCCAAGTGCGTGTCGGGCCACGCGCAAATTATAGGGTTCCGAAGTTGAGGATGCCCACAGTACCTTTCTAAGACTTATTAGCATCTAGCTAGCCTGTGGTATGACGTGCCCGCCCGACGCCCCTGCCGCTCGAGAAAAATCATCATTATAAGTTGGTCGACTATTACTCGTAAGTTTGTACAGCCTACTTAGCTCTGATAGTTTTCCTTTCAACTACGTTATATATGCCACAACCGTGATTTTTTTCAGCCATCCAAATACCACCGTTTAGCTGGCAGGGGGGGGGACACGTGACTCTAACAAAAAATAGCACTTTAAAGCTTAATATTTCACAAACGCATCACTTAATCAAAAAATGGTTTTAACAAACCCACAATATTTTTTTAAGAACTATTCAACGATATGCCGCACCATGGGGTACGCAAGAAAAAAAAATTACATCCCCACTTTACGAGTAGGGGAGGTACCCTATAAAAAAATATATTTCAAAATTTTATTGTACCACTTTGTCAGCGTAACTAATATGCATATTCATGCCAAATTACAGCTCTCTAGACCTAAGCATCTCCGAGCAATAGTGCGGACAGACGGACGGACGGACGGACATGGCGAAACTATAAGGGTTCCTTGTGGACTTCGGAACCCTAAAAAGACATTTGACGACAGGAAAGGACAACATATTCTAATTTTCCTTTCGTTAATAGTTAATTATAATTAACTATTAACGAAAGGTAAATTTGAATATAACAGAAAAAAAAGTGTAGTTGACTGTCACGAAATGGTCCCGACTCAGCATGTGCTAGCATTACTGTCAGTGCGCTGGTCTTCCGTTGGGACCATTTGGTCAGAACACGGTGAGAATTACTGATGCATTCGCCATTTAACATTGATCTATATTTGAAGCCGTGGTGGCCTAAGTGGTTTGACCTACCGCCTCTCATTACCGCACCTCTGAAATTATTTATGTGCGAAATTCCATTTGTATTTACCACTGATCTTTTCGGTGAAGGAAAACATCGTGAGGAAACCTGCACGCATCTGCGAAATAATTCAAGGATGTATATGAAGTCCCCAATCCGCACTGGGCCCGCGTGGGGACTATAGCCCAACCCTCTCGTGATGAGAGGAGGCTCGTGCCCAGCAGTGGGCCGTAAATAGGCTGTTGTAGTATTGATTTATACACATAGATTACCGGACCGTGGCACTACCTAACGTTACGTCTTGATCTTTGCCCAGTGTTCAGAAGGACTGGCTCAAAGTTTGCCAGAAACAGAAGGAGCGTAGTATACTTGCAGTAAGGCTGACTAACCACATCAGTCCCTGTCCTTGCGCTCCAGAACGCAAGTAACCGACGTAGACCTGACCGCTGCCAAGCTCAAATGGGATATGACTGGTCACGTCTGCCGCATGCCGAACGAATGTGGGCCAAGTCAACCTCAGAATGGGTACTCCACCTCATAAATATGGATAGAGATTGCGAGATGATCTGGACCTTTTAAAAAAGATTGACCAGATGTTGCGTACAGCCGGGACCCGTGAAAGAATGAGAGGGAGCTACTTGTCCAACAGTGGGACACTACTACTACTACAGCCTATTTGCGTCCCACTGCTGGGCACAGGCCTTCCCTCATCATGAGAGGGTTTTGGCTATAGTCCCCAAAGCCCAGTGCGGAGCCGAGATCTTATAATCTACCTTTATTATTTTTTACAACAAGGTTGGTACCTGGTAGGTACCTGTTTATTTTTTCAGAATAACAAGGAACTAAACATGTACTCGTAAGTAGGTAAAAAACAAGAATGGAAATCCTGGTGTTTAAAAGAAATCCCTGTTGAAAAAAAAAGTTTAAAGTCTTAACTAAGTTCAGGTTCAGGGAGCACGATTTTCAGATAACATTTTTTTACCGGAAAATATAACGAAACTATCGGGGAAAATTTCAAGGTGCCGTCGTTTTTACCCTGGCAAGTTCATTAATTACCGGCCGTATTTTTGTCGCTGTCCATTAGAGATACGTCGCTTCGCCGTTAACTGGAGATTAATGACGGCTAGCAAAAACGTAACGTTATTTAAAACATTTTTGGAGCATAGCTTCACTTATACAGTCTAATCAAATGCGATAGGGGAATTAAAACTGGAGACTGACATTGGCGCATCAAGAATTACAATATATTGCCATGACGAAAGCTCTAACTGAAAACGCCGTATTTTATAAAGGTAGGTATCCAAAAGTATCGCGCTGAGCCCTCGACATTTTATAGAATCGTTACTCCACGACGAATGGACTTACATAAATAAAACTATGAAAAATGAATGGCTCAATTCCTTTATCCCTATTTTTTCTCCCATTGGAGTCCAAATAACGTGCTCGTTTTCCATCCCGGGCCATAAATTTGGCGTCTCTCTGGCCCCACGACCCATTTGCAATTGAAAGCGTTCTTTATAACAGGATATGTCCGGTCGCACTTTTACGAGCGAGTGTACATGCAAGCTCGTGACCCGCGCGACTGTACCCAATACAGCGGGATGTTGAATCGCTACTTTGTTTTATTGTGTGCGATCGCTTTCGAACGGAATATCTTCACCGTATATTATAATCGTACCTATAGAAATAAACAGAAGTATAATTAAATATTATAATCCGGAACCATAAATAATAAAAAGTGCCGAGGAATTTCATATCATCGTTCCACTTTGATCCATGGCCAAAACTAAAGTGTTTTTCATTTGAATGAGAACTATCGGATAAGACGTTATGTTCACTTTACCTAGGTACATGAGGGCAGAACTGCAATAACTTATTACATACATATCATTTTATTAATGAATTTCATGTTTAATGATATGCATGGTCTCACCAAATGGGCCCAAAGCGCTGGCATTAATGCTAACACATGCTGAGTTGGGACCATTTCGTGACAGACACACATTCTTTTGTTCTGTGTAAATGTTGCTCTTTTTGTCTTTTATGTGTGTGTCATAAATAAATGTTTTCTTTTTCTTTTTCTTATACATAAACATTATATCCAATAATTTGATTTCTAAATTAATAATCCCGCTAATATCCGCGATGGCTTCAAGCCGTGAGATGCGAGCCGCCCGGCCAAACGGTCGGAAATAGCATTTCAATCCAATCCACTAATTGACTGCTAATCCACCGAGAAAAGCAGTGGCTAAAGGATTGATACGCGCCACGTAAATGGAATATTAAATTGATATATGGCGTTGTAGTGATTTCATAATGTGGAGTTTGGCAATAAGTTTCAAAAAAGGCTTGTTTCGAAGATAGAAGCCGACCAATTTGGTGTTTACATAAAATAGTTATTTGTGCAACAAGAGAGCAAAATTGTTTTTTGCTTCGAGTGCCATGTTTGAGTCCTGAGCTAGCGAAATATTCTATAGTTGAATCACGAGCGTTCAGCGAGTGATTCTAGTTTAGAATCTTGAGCTAGCGAAGGACTCAAAGGCACGAGAAGTAAAATAAATTGCTCTCGAGTAGCACATACAATTTTTCACCTCAGTAGCAAGAACACATAAAAGGTACTTGCAAAGAATACTTACAACACGAAAACTATGAAATAACATTTCTTCTTCACTCCTTTCACTCAAATTATTACTTGAATTTCATGTTTTAAAAGAATTACTTTAAAGTTAGGTATTGAAAATTAAGAAGAAAGACATGATTTGACATGAGACATTTTCCAAAAGTATGTTCGGAAACGTACAATGATAAATTTCGCATTTATTCGGTAATATTTGACAACTTTTGGTTTATTTTAAATTAAAACTTTAGTTTAAAATGATTACAAATAACATAATTCTATGAAATATAAGTCATTTGAAAATTGTAAGAACTTCAGAAGTTAAATCAACGTATAATTTTAATGTCTTAAAATACGGCGTACTGATGCGTTGCGCGTATCCGAACGTTTCTCATTCAGTTTTTTTTTTACGAAAATAGATTCGTAGTAAGACTTGCCTAGTATAATTCTACCTCTTTTCTAAAAGAAATGAAAAGAAGAGAGCGGATAAAATCGAGATAGTTTGAATTATTGGTATAAGAAGTAGTTACTAGTTAGATGCCGCAATATGAAATGACCATTCGCAGTAATCAAATAAAAAAAAAAGAAAAAGCGCGGGAACGATTTAACTGTGGCTGCAAGGCTTAAGCCTTTGCCTTTGCCTGATGGGATTGTCTGATGGGATAAAAGGATTAAAAAAAACAAATTAAAAAAATACTTTGTCTCACTGAGTGAAACAAACACGATTTTGCTCACTAATTTCTGACAGCAAAGTCTACTTGTTCGAGCTGCTGAGGTGAAAAAAATATTACATATCTACAGATTTTAATGACTAATAAATGGACTATAGAAATATCTCCTTTATAATTATCTAATTTTATTAACAATCCATCGTGTTTGTATCAAAGTTAATTGTTAATTTTCTTACAATATTGTATAATACAATCTGGCGATTTCAATCCGTTCATTTTTACTAAATATTTTGGAACCTGACGCAGGAATTTTTACCATCACGAGCAGTTTGAAAAAATTCATTTTATTTTCGTGGTAAAAACTCATACTGTATGTGCAACGTCTCTTGTGTGCTCTATTACCTTTGTTTCCCGCACGTTCTCATTCTAAGTAAGCATTCGTTTTTGGTTTTCTAAGCATCAGTAAAACCTAAATGCAAAGTGCAGAGAGAAATGCATCATTGTGTGGATTATTTGGTTTGCAATAAGGATTTTTTTCGTTTTATTCAAAGGCTTTCTATAATATTAATTTGCTCAACTCATAAACTTGGCGCAGCAAATCCATCCGAGGTCTTGCTTTAGGTTTTAACATCTATAAGATTCAAACAAGGTCTTCATTGCTACTTACAATAATCATCTTCCAGTTCATTAACATAACATGCGTAATTGGCCCTTAACTCCCAATCAGGTATTAATGTGCCATTACCGAGTCTGTATACGATAATACGTACACAGGTGTTATAGTGAAACTAAATTATTAACTATAGCAGGGCCGTAATGGACACAAGTTGCTTGGCAATTAATCCCCCGAGGGCTTGAGGTTCTTAATTGACACAGCAAAAGCGACACCTTTAACTCTCACATTAATTGATTGCTTTTCCAAAGTAAACCAAACGATTCCCCACTAATTAAATATCTTAAAGATCTATTTACTTGGCTAACTGGGAAAAGACTGTGAAGTGAATGAGAAGTGTCAATAAATAATGATCTGTTTATTCAAGGAATTAATGTGGATTTAAAATGACTACTATGTTGAAGTTGTACATATAATTGAATAAATCCTAGCTAGGTTATTCAATTCTTATGTAAAAGTAAAAAGGCGACAACTGTCTGACGACGAGCACATAGTGACTTATTTATGGCATATCATCATCATCATCATCATCATTTCAGCCGAAAGACGTCCACTGCTGGACATAGACCTCCCCCAAGGCTCGCCACTCAGACCGGTCCTGTGCTACTTGAGGTCGTCGCTCCATCTTGTTGGAGGCCTACCAACAGCTCGTCTCCCGGTTCGCGGGCGCCACTCGAGAACTTTCCGGCCCCATCGGCCATCAGTCCTGCGAGCAATGTGCCCCGCCCACTGCCACTTAAGGCTCGCAATTCTTCGGGCTATGTCGGCCTGTGTGTGTTGGCAGTGATGACTTATGGTTCCGAGACGTGGGCGCTTACGATGGGCCTCATAAGAAGGCTCAAAGTCACTCAGAGGGCAATGGAGAGGGCTATGCTCGGGGTTTCTCTGCGTGATAGAATCAGAAATGAGGATATCCGCAGAAGAACTAGGGTCACCGACATTTATGGGATAACTAGTAGATAATTTAATGGGGATTTTAGTTTACACATTTTACATTGATATAAAAGATAAATAAATGGATTTTTAATGAACATTATTTTAGAAAACCAAGCAAGGACCAAATAATGCAATTTTGCGTGCACCTTGCCCTCCGACAAAACCGATCGGAATTTCCAAATAACTACATTGGTTTAAACCTTTTATCGGTGCCCAGCAGTGCCCGACGCAAATACGACACCCGGTCACTGCGGCTTACAGAAATACTCTTTAAGTTCTAAAAGATACGAAAATGTGACCATTTCGTAGGAAACATTTCTACAAATAACCCAGAAGTAAAGGAATGATTTAATTTATTGTAAAAAAAATACAGGTATCAAAAAATGATAATACATGTGTAAGAGTACTTAATAAGTATTACATAGATTGCTATAACACTAATATCGAGAATGAACCTTTGATCTAAATATATAAAACTCAAAGGTGACTGACTGGCTGACTGACATAGTGATCTATCAACGCACAGCCCAAACCACTGGACGGATCGGGCTGAAATTTGACATGCAGGTAGATGTTATGACGTAGGCATCCGCTAAGAAAGGATTTTGCAAAATTCCCACGGGAACGGGAAAAATCGGGATTTTACTTTTTAATATTTCTGCTCATACGAAGTTGCGGGGAAAAGCTAGTTAAGAAATATAATTAGTCTTTAACATATTTTAAGACGCGACTGACTCTTGCAAATAAGCCTAAGGAGGCTTCAGCAAGCGTAAAAAAATGTAATAGTAATAAGTTTTTTTTTTTTTAATAAATAAATGAAAAAAAAAAAAATATATATATAATTAATAATCACGTAAGTACCTGGGCAACCGAGCTTTGCTCGGGTGAATATAGATAGTAATGAGTTTTCCCAGATATGGTCGTTCTTACGTAAACCCCTACAGGTATATTGCAAATTATGTCCAAATTATTAGAGCCGTTTCTGATATCATTTATTTAAATAAATGTAATTTACCTTACCTACAATAACAGCGTGTTAAAATAAACCATAAACCGAATGCCTTGGTTTCAACAAAGGCATTTTGAGCGCTGTGATGATATGTAGCGTACGTACGGTAAAATACAGTTTCGTAAAAATGTAAATTAAATAACACTTTCAATCGACATCAAACTTATATCCAAACGAATTTCCACAGCTGGTTTAAACCATAGAAAAAATAAGGTAACATAATTTCATAAACCTCTCTCTGTTTAAACAATAAACTTTAAATTCTGCTAGATTTGCTGGATTTTCGTTGTCTATATATACCTACTACTAATAATAAATCTGTAGAAGAAGTCGTATCTGTAACTTCAAAATTAAAATAAAATATCGAGTCGAGGGGACTATGTATACATATAAACGACACTGAACACAAAAAAAACGATTATTAGGGTTCCGAACCTCCAGAGGTAAAAACGGAACTGTTAGGTACTCCGCCTCTTAGGTCTCCAGAAGAAGAACTCGGATGGTACAATCAGATACTTTAATGCAGGTAAGTACAATTATATATATATAAATATGTGTTGCCGTGTCGGCTGTGCGGTGCAGTCTGGCGGCGCCGGCGGGCGCCGGAGTGGGTTCGTGACGTCGTCGAAGGTCAGGTCAGCTGCCAGGTGAATATGACCCGTATGTGCAGGTAAATGGTGTTGTTACTAGCGGTAACTGGAACCCTTATTTATAGGATACTCGTGTATGCCCGTCCGTCTGTCACGGTCGATTTTCTCCGAAACTACTAGACCGATTAAGTTGAAATTTGGTATGCATATGTAAGTTTGTGACCCAAAGACGGACGTGTGACAAAAATATATTTTAAACACAGAACCCATTTTTGGGGGCTAAATTTGAAAACATATTAATGAAGTTTATCAAACTATATCGTGTGACATATCAAATGAAAGTAATTTTTATGAGGGTCTCAAATATATTTTTTTATTTCTTTTTTTATACTTTTTTATTTAAGAAAATAGGCGAAAAATGACAACCCCCCCCACCCCTTATCTCCGAAACCACGGACCTAAAATTTTGGAAAAAATACAGAGGATAGTTATTGACCTATAGATTACAGAAAAATTAAGAAGTCCATGGTGTTTGAAATCTATCATATAAAAAACCGGCCAAGTGCGTGTCGGGCCACGCGCAAAGTATAGGGTTCCGAAGTTGATGATGCCCTTAGTACCTTTCTAAGACTTATTAGCATCTAGCTAGCCTGTGGTATGACGTGCCCGCCCGACGCCCCTGCCGCTCGAGAAAAATCATTGTTTTTTTATCATTTCATAAGTTGGTCGACTATGACTCGTAAGTTTGTATAGCCTACTTAGCTGTGATAGTTTTCCTTTCAACTACGTTATATATGCCACAACCGTGATTTTTTTCAGCCATCCAAATACCACCATTTAGCTGGCAGGGGATGGGGGGGACACCTGACTCTAACAAAAAACCGGCCAAGTGCGTGTCGGGCCACGCGCAAATTATAGGGTTCCGAAGTTGAGGATGCCCACAGTACCTTTCTAAGACTTATTAGCATCTAGCTAGCCTGGGGCGTGTACGTGCCCGCCCGACGCCCCTGCCGCTCGAGAAAAATCATCATTATAAGTTGGTCGACTATTACTCGTAAGTTTGTACAGCCTACTTAGCTGTGATAGTTTTTCTTTCAACTACGTTATAATGCCACAACCGTGATTTTTTTCAGCCATCCAAATACCACCATTTAGCTGGAAGGGGGGGGGGGGGGACACGTGACTCTAACAAAAAATAGCACTTTAAAGCTTAATATTTCACAAACGCATCACTTAATCAAAAAATGGTTTTAAGAAACCCACAATATTTTTTCAAGACCTATTCAACAATATGCCGCACCATGGGGTACGCAAGAAAAAAAAATTACATCCCCACTTTACGAGTAGGGGAGGTACCCTATAAAAAAATATATTTCAAAATTTTATTGTACCACTTTGTCAGCGTAACTAATATGCATATTCATGCCAAATTACTGCTCTCTAGACCTAAGCATCTCCGAGCAATAGTGCGGACAGACGGACGGACATGGCGAAACTATAAGGGTTCCTTGTGGACTTCGGAACCCTAAAAATGACGTCATTGAACATAATCAAGGGTCGGAACCCTCTTCACGCGAGTTTAACTCACTTCTTGGCCGGTTTTTTAGAATAATAATTGTCTGTTTGTCTGTATGTATGTATGTTCAGATTTTACTCGATAACTACTGATCGGATTGCAACAAAATTTGGTATGGGGATAGTTTATAACACTGGTCAACATATAGACTAACCGCGGGGACGCTACTACCGAATTTCATGCGGACGAAGTCGCGGGCAGAAGCTAGTTAATTTAAATAAAGGTTATTTGAGTTAAGCTTGAATTCTAATTTGGCGCATTGGCGTGGATTATTTTATTCACAGCCGGCCGGCCGCGGCCGGGTCAGCTTGTTATCGGGCGACAACCGCAGCGCTGTCTGATTCCGCAGCAAACCGAGGTGGAATATCATTAAACTATTGTCATTAAAGTTTATGTTATTGGCAACTGTGCGTCGGTCGCTACTCGAACTTCGAGGACACAATCTATTTTGTTGGGACATATTTCTCTTCAGAGATGGATAGAGGAGAATGGAAGGAGTACCCCACCCCAAATGACACAGACTGGGGACTCAAAGAGCCACTCCTTTGAGTCCCCAGTTTTTGGTCGTACATTTCACAATTTTTATCAACATATTTTCTTGTAGAAAATTGTGGGTGATTAACTTTATACATTTAACGTAATTGTATAATAACCTCAATAAGTTTTGATATAGAAAAACAAGGTTATCCATACTAATATATGTCTGTCTGTCTGGTCTGTCTGTCTGTCTGATACCTCTTCACGCTTCCACCGCTTGACCGATCTATAGGTATGAAATTTGTTATGGAGATAATTGGAGTCCCGGGAAAGGACATAATATGCTACTCTTTTCCCGGAAAAACGCATAGTTTCCGCGGGAACGCGATAAGCGAATTCCGCGCGGACGTAGTCACGGGCAGTTTTAGATAATAGTCAAGATTATTATTACGTAAGTACCTCATTAAAAAACAGACAAATAAATATTACCTACAATGAAATTCAAAATAAATAGGTATAAAACTCAGAAAACCCTCAAGGGGTGTCATTGAGCAATATTTAATAGTACATTACAGACCTAGGGTGGTGAATTCGTAAATGCCCCAGATCGCAGGTTTCTGTGGCCCGAGCCGAAGGTGAGGGCCATAAATATGCGATCTGGGGCTTTACGAATTACCGCCCGTGGTTTGTCAACAGTTTTACGTCTTACCTTGGCCAAGAAGTGAGATTTTCTCTCCGCGTAGTGGGCAGAAAATCCCACTTTATGGCCAAGGGTGATGTAAAGTACATATACTATAAGTCAATGTTAACTCCGCATTACTCCGCATTGATGATCAAAACCCCCTCTACCTTAAATTTCTGTCTTTACCACATTCAAAAGCGTAACTTGGTAAGTACATAATTACTAAACTAACTGAAAATTAAGAAAATGAGTAGGTACCTTCTTTGTAATTCCAATAGTTTGCTCCGATGCATGCATAGAGTCTCTTGGCACTTGACTAGGTAGGTATTTACCTATTTAATTTCTATATACATTCGTAATGAAAATTTGGCTACGCTTAGGAATATACATTTACGTCACACCAGGCCGAAAAGCGGGATTTACCGCCCTTGGGCGCTACGAAAAATCCCTCTTCACGGCCAGGTGGTGACGTAAAATCGTATACTAACCACGGCCGTCGTAAAGAAATCCTCAGACTGCTAGATTATAGCCCTCGCCTCCGGCTCGGGCCTCAATTACCCGCGATCTGAGACTTTCTTTACTTGACCGCCCTAGGTGTGTAATGTACTATTATTGGGTACCGTGAAGGTCGTTAATGTAAACATGTAGGTATAATATCATCTACTACTACCTCTACTACAGCCTATTTGCGTCCCACTGCTGGGCACAGGCCTCCTCTCATCACGAGAGGGTTTGGGCTATAGTCCCCACGCGGGCCCAGTGCGGATTGGGGACTTCACACACATCTTTGAATTACTTCGCAGATGCGTGCAGGTTTCCTCACGATGTTTTCCTTCACCGAAAAGCTCAGTGGTTAATTCAAATGGAATTTCGCACATTAAGTAAACTTGGAGGTGCGAGCCGGAATCGAACCCCCGACCTTCTGCATGAGAGGCGGTAGGTTAAACCACTAGGCCACCACTACTTAGGTATCATCACTTCAGTCGAAAGACATCCACTGCTGGACATGTGTATGTGTGTGTGTGTGTGTGTGTGTGTACGTAGACTTTATTACAAACTGGATAAAGTGAAAAAGTCACTGGACTGTTATGACTGTGAAGTTATTTACAGTCACAACAGTTAACTAACTTAAAACATATAACAATTAAAAAAGTTGTATTTTCCTAACACTGAAACTCGTAAACGTCAATAGGGCTATTTAAAAGTACGAGTATTTTTTAAATGTATATCAAATCGCGATCATTTGGATTTGTAATACAAGGGGCCGGTAAACTTCACCCGCATCGCAATTTGGTATACTGTGAAAACCTGAAACAGAAAACTGCGGTTCTATGAGCTTCTGAAAAAAATTTATTTTTCGCCATCATGGCCCTTTGTCTAAAAGCTTTCCATCTCCTGTTTTACACAATCAAAAAGCAATATCCGAATGTACGCTACTAATTATTGGAGTTTGCGGTCGACCCAGTCAAAGCCAGATCGAAATCGCACTGCGCGAACTTGGGCAATTTCCACCAATTCTCCATTTATTAGTCTATACGAATATTGTCACGTTTGCAAGTTCATAATATACCGGGCTTTTTCTTTATTGTGAAAATAATAATAATGGAAAAACAAGTGCTCTACTACTACTACTACAGCCTATTTGAGTCCCACTGCTGGGCACAGGCCTCCTCTCATCTTAAGAATTTACCACTGAGCTTTTCGGTGAAGGAAAACATCGTGAGGAAACCTGCACGCATCTGTGAAGTAATTTTAAGATGTGTGTGAAGTCCCCAATCCGCACTGGGCCCGCGTGGGGACTATAGCCCAAACCCTCTCGTGATGAGAGGAGGCCTGTGCCCAGCAGTGGGGCGCAAATAGGCTTTAGTAGTAGTAGCATTGGATTTACATTCATTCAGGTGCTTTTTATATAGGTACTAATCTAACTAGCTGTCTTTCGCGGGTATCGCAGGTTTTCGTTGGTTCCATTTTTCCCATTCGGAATTTTGGGAAAATCTCTCTTATTACTCCTGTAACACTCCCCAAGGAACCTACATGCCGAATTTCAGCTTTGTACGACCAGAAGTTCTTCTATCAAGCTCTGCGTTGATAGATCAGTCAATCAGACAGTTTCTTGCTTTGCTTACTTATACCTATATAGATGATATTTTAATAAAATCTCTATTGATGTACAGGGGTCGCTACCAATCGCAATTATCTAGTAGGTAGATAAACCTAAAGTCCCAAGGCCAGAACAAAATATTACGTGAGAATTCACATTTTTCTCCGTACCTACTGGTTACTAGTACAAGTAATCGGCTCACCGCATTGGCATGGAATTAGGTGGAACTAGTCTGGAGCATGCAGCTCGTTAGCCCAGACAGATCGCCGACTACGCCTGTCCAATTAAGTCGCGGATTTACTTTCCCATCTATCCACTAATTTATTATCATTCCGGAGTGAATATTTTAGAAGTCACTTCTGTAGATTAAAGCGAATAAAACATTAGCAACGAAGGGAGCGCGCTGAGGAATAGCGATGTAACGACGTGGGTGTTAAATGACGAAAATATTACCCACAGTTAGAACTGCAGATGTCTGTCAAGTTTAGTCGTTATTTCTCGTACTTTTGAAGGGTTTTCTTACGCGTATTGTTTGCATATGTACAAAGCCACGAATATGCTGGTGGTGGCGTTTAATCCGAAATGTAAATAATTCGAATAGGGATGACATTTTAATAACCAATCGGTGTCGATTAATTACGGTTGGGTACATTACGACTTTCATATTTCGAAAGTTGATATTATTTTTAGGATAGATAAATATAAATGGCAGAGGAAAAGAAACAAGTACATGAACAATCGTTTTCTATTTTTACAGTGTAATTTAACCACTCCGTCGCTATGAAGTGTAGTGTGCTTAGAATAACAAATCAGCTTATCGGTTGGCTTAACTAATTGTCGACGAAGAACAAAAATAGTACCTATTAATCATGGCTGGCATCTATTCATGTAAACTAACAAATCATTTATTTAGTTACTGATTACTTGTCCTATATGGACTACTCATATTACTAATGAAAGCAAGCACACGATTTGCCAAGTCCGTGCGTCATAGAACTGCTTAGGAAGAGATATTTCATCGTGGTCTCTCTTCTTCTTTTTCTTCATTAGCGTGTATTCGCCCACCGTTGGGCATACGCCTCTCCAATCTCTCTCCATTTAAAGCGGTTGTCCGCTTCCCTCATCCAGACTAGTCCTGCTGTCGCTTTCAAGTCATCGGACCATCGGGACCTGCCCGATGGTCCGATGACTTGAAAGCGACAGCAGGACTAGTCCACCACCTGGTCTGCCGACACTTTTTTATCCAACCGGGGTTTCCACTCCAAAACGCGCTTCCTCTATCGTCCGCCGTGTCGTCTGCACACATGGCCCGCCCAAGGCCACTTTAGCTTGGTGACTCTGAGTCCCACGTCGCTGCTGTAATTATCAAAAATACGTACATGTTGCAATTGGACAAGTCGACGCAAAAACTGTTGAATCAACTCAACTTTGATGTTAAAACGTGCAAAGTTGTAAAGGCGGTAAAAACTCGTTACGCCAAATCGGCCACTAAAACTCGCGAAGCGAAAATTCTATCCAACTTCAATTTACTTTTATTGTTCTTACTCTTCCTATTCTTCGACGCAAAAGTTTTTTTCCTGCGCTTTACAGACCATTCAAACACATTTTTTTATACCAATCTTAACAAACGCAACGTTAAAATTTCACGTTTGAGTTTTCCTTGTTTTACTGTATCAAAGGAAATGGAGGAAATCTCGTTCTGACGTTATTGTAAATAATCTTTATTTGAACTCTCCTTTTAACGCAAATTTCTGAGCTTTGATATTATGATGTGACCTTTGCCTACTAATCTGCGAATCAACCTCATTCTCGATTGATTTGGCATCGTTCCTCTTTCGAGGTTATGAATTAAATTTGATTTAAGCTTACTTTGCCGTTTGGAAAGTCTAATTTTTTTAATGGAAATCATTTTTAACATCTTCATGCACTTAAGAGATTTATGTAAGTTGGGTACTTAAACGGCTTAAACGGCAAAATATAACAAGCAATATCAAACTACACATACCACATAAAAAAGATGTGGCATATATGAATGACAAAAAATGTACCTACATATCCACCGGGTGGCAGCCAATATTTGCACTAGCTAGACTGCGTGCATTAAGGCTACGCTCGTGAAACCAATTTTCAGTCGGCATGGGCGTAATATCATCCTCTTTGAGCTCAAATCTGTGCCTCGATCTAATCAATCAAGCCGTCCGCGTTATGTAAATTCATTCATTTTCCGCTATTCTGTTTCAACGAATGTATAGGTAGCAGTATTTGGACACAAACCACCAGAACGAGATTAGAAAATAAGGATTCTGTCATGCGCTCTTTCAATAATTTATGTCTTTTACGTCTCGGAAAATTGATTCATGTAAATATTACAGCGGAAGTGCGGGTTCTTGTAGTGAAAATACAAATCATTACGTAATGATCTACTGATATCGATTGTACATTAAGCAAGCTTTTAATAATCGACTAATAGTTTCGTTGCGTGTCACTGTCAGGCTGATCATGTTGACTCCGTGACGTTTAGTCAACTAATTTAGAACGTTTGTTACAAACACCGCAGGAGAACTAGGGTCACCGACATGGCCTGAAAATATGATTTTCACTACTAGTGAAATTGTTTATTGGATCCATCTGCCAAAAGACTCTAATTATAAAAAAATAGTATGGCCCAGTATGGGATTGACGGTGTGAGGGATAACTGAAACCCATACTTCAGAACAATTTTCTTCCCCAACTCGAAAAACAATAAACACCTAAAAACAGGCTTAGAATCGATAGCAGATTCTGTGAGTCACACCGTTTTGCTTAACCGTGTATATTGAAAGCATGAGCAAGCGAAGGGGGCTTTTCGCTGTGTGCAAAGTCAGTGGTGGGGGGTACGAAAACGATCACAGCATGACACATGGCCAAATATGAAATTTTGACGGACACCAGTGAAGTGAAGTCACTGCTGCGTATTTATTTGCATTGCATTAAGTACATCTGAAGCGAATAATGTCATCCGAGGCTTCCATTGTCTTTATCTCTCGTTATAAGGTTAGATGAAGAGACATACAAGCCTTTTACGACACAAATTTTCGTCACAGAGTTAGTACCAGTTTTACTTAGATGGTCCATAGTCCGTCGATCAAAGCGTATAGTTGCATATTGCGCCGCCGTTTTCGAATCCGCTAGTTGGCGCTGTCGTCGTGCACACTGCCAATACTTCATTCGGATAGGTATGTCTATCTGACTTGTCCCTGTCCCTGAACGTAGCGAATCTTACAATCAATACTCAAAACTACATGAACTTTGATGCCGAGGGAAAATACACAATTTTTCACCTCACCACCACCGAGACTACTGTCATGACGAACCGCCAAAACGTTCCATTTTTGAAATTCAAAGAAAAAGTTGCTAAGCTCACTTTGTAGTGTAAAAGCCACGCTATACTGTAGCGTAAATACCTATAACTAGGATAAACACGACATTTGCTCGCAGAAATCCAGAGGAAAAGTGAATTTTGGAGTTAGTAAGGTGAAAACTACTCTTGGGGTGATTATCTACATCTCTTTGAAGTCCGATAAAAGAATGTCAATAGCAACAAACACGTGTGTCTTGTCACAATAATGGGTTTCCTTGAGTACGCGTCACTTCCCGATGTACCTATTACTTTAACGCTGTTACGGACGAACACACCAATCACAAAAGGCATTTGCACGCGCCTCACGTGCCGGCGCCGACGCTGCAGCTAAAGGGAATAAAAATATAATGCAATGCAACCGAGAACGATTTGCAGCTCCGTCAGAATGGACGCTTGCATAGCATTTGATAAAGAATTTTGTGTGAGATGTCCCAAAATGTACAAACTTTAAATAAATTATTATAATACCTTTATTGAACACCACACATTCAAGGAACAGTACAGACATAATGTAATTGCACAAAAAGTATGGCAATCAGCAGGCTGTCTTATATCGCTTAATAGCGATCTCTACCAGACCAACATCGGATAGTGGAGATGAAGAAAAACAAACTAGGTTGGTAGGCGGTGCTCTGTACTAAGATGTGCAAAAGAAACAAACACAAAAAGTAATATATTTATATTTATGAATTCAGCCATGTTCCAAAATAGGTACCTACTTCGATCACATTGCAATAGGCAAAATTCGTATCTACTACTTCGACTTTGTTGCAATTTAAACTGCTTTACAATCGTGATTATTTCTTATATTAGTAAGTATGGATATTCTTTTAAATTTATAAGTAGACATGAAAGGGTACCACAGAAGTTACAATGAATAGGACACGAAAAATGGTTCCCGTAAAAAATAATTTGAAACAATGAAAGGAGACAAAAGAAGGAACATATTTTGAAGATCAAATATGCAAAGTGTTCAAACAAAACTAATCTGTTATTCTTGGGATGAAATTAAAAACCGGCCAAGTGCATGTCGGGCCACGCGCAAAGTATAGGGTTCCGAAGTTGACGATGCCCTAGTACCTTTCTAAGACTTTTAGCATCTAGTTAGCCTGTGGTATGACGTGCCCGCCCGACGCCCCTGCCGCTCGAGAAAAATCATTGGTTTTTTAATCATTTCATAAGTTGGTCGACTATGACTCGTAAGTTTGTACAGCCTACTGCTAGCTGTGATAGTTTTCCTTTCAACTACGTTATATACGCCACAACCGTGTTTTTTTTCAGCCATCCAAATACCACCATTTAGCTGGCAGGGGGGGGACACGTGACTAACAAAAAATAGCACTTTAAAGCTTAATATTTCATAAACGCATCACTTAATAAAAAATGGTTTTAATAAACCCACAATATTTTTAAGACCTATTCAATGATATGCCGCACCATGGGGTACGCAAGAAAAAAAAATTACATCCCCATTTTACGAGTAGGGGAGGTACCCTATAAAAAAAATTCAAAATTTTATTGTACCACTTTGTTAGCGT
This sequence comes from Aethes cnicana, assembly GCA_963971205.1. Classification (NCBI taxonomy): domain Eukaryota; kingdom Metazoa; phylum Arthropoda; class Insecta; order Lepidoptera; family Tortricidae; genus Aethes; species Aethes cnicana. Next base: position 6,139,512 of record OZ020276.1, on the reverse strand, counting down.
AACTAATTTGTATATTCATGCCAAATTACAGCTTTCTAGAACTAAGCATATCTGAGCAATAGTGCGGACAGACGGACGGACGGACATGGCGAAACTATAAGGGTTCCTTGTCGACTTCGGAACCCTAAAAAGTATGACGAGAGATACAAATTGCCTGGCCCTCAATTTGCTATTCTTTCCTGGATTGTAGAATTTTATTGTTTTTACAAAGGCTCGTTTATTAGAAGAGCTGCGGGATATTACGTTGTCTTATCCACTCCTCAGATTTGAGTAATAAAACTGACGGATCTTATTCTATTTAAGATTGTTTTTGGTCTTTTCTTTTAATGAAAATATTTGCCAGCTAAAGTTCGTTAAAATTTGTGTACAGTAAACAGACTAGGATAATTAAATTTACCTAACTTTATTTATTTCAGCACAATTACATTGCCTTTACAGCTAAACGCCAAAGCGACGATATAAACTACGAAGGAGGCTCTCAATTCGTCTGTATGTTTTTTTTAATAAGTAGGTATGTTCCTCGATTACTCCATCAATAAAATTTGTGAACTGATTTCGATGATTCTTTTTTTATTCGAAAGGTGGTGCCATTTTAATTTGGTTCAGCTCTGATGATGGGATCCATGAGAATATGAGGAAACTCCTCAAAATTTATGTTAGAACATGTATGATTTTGGCATCAATTTCAAAAACTATAGTGGGATTTACGTCCCATCGTACCCATGTTTAGAAATTGAAGCCGAAAAAATAATTTCAAAAAATAAAATAAAAACCGACTTCTAAAGCTAATGACAATCTTTCAGTTAACTTGACACCGACTTTGTAGGCTGTCGGAGTTTGAAGTCGGTTTTTTTTTATATACTCGTACTTACCTACCTTACGTACAGGACACACAAGAGGGTACGTATGTCGAGGCTCTCATGTCTCATGCCCGTGCGGTCGGTCGGTCTCCATTCACTCTAGAAAACATAGTTAAGTCGTTTCAGAACACTACATAATCTAAGCTATAGAGCTTATGGTCTCAGCTACTAAATAGTCCAGCCACCAACTCTGACCACCACCACTTAGTTATTAAAATAGATACCTTCAATGTACGAGTACAATACGTAAAATTCCAATGTTTCCCATTAACATCTTACCTAATCTATATCGACCCTGACACCCCAATTGACCGACTAAAGTGAAATAAATACAAATAAGCACAAGACGTTGTTAGATATTTATTCGTCCCCTAACACCCCATTTCACCATAAATCTGTGCCGTCTTGAATATAGTTTGCATTATTATGCAAAGTCAAGTGCTGGAGACCGTAGTGTGTGAATATGAAACTGCCATGTCAGAAAGTTTTGAGAGAAATACATCTTCTTTTTGTTCATATATCTATTGGAGGACCACGATCTACGTCATTTTATGAGTTTTCGGATCCGGCTATTCGTCTGCGACTAAAGCCACAGGATATATAATGGTACTATCGTACAGAAGGCCGACGAATAACCGGTTTTGTTGTGCCAAACGCCCCCAAATGTGGCCATTTCTTCCTATCGCATACAGCGCGCTCTTTCGGAGGCCACGCCCTAGCGGTAGGGTTGCCTCCATCGAGTACAGTCATATTAAATCATACATTAGTACATAGGTATAGTAGGGTCATTAACAATACTATACTATATTCATAGACGTAAATAATATAGACCCGGTCTAACGTACACGTAATATGTCCCCACTTCCACGGTGTCCAATCCAAAGTTCTGTCACCGAGCGTGCGTGACAATAAGCGTTTTAAAAAAAACTTTTTTGAAACTGTTTCTCAGTACCTATCTAAAAACTCGTCTCGTTGTTGAAAAAATGTGACCCAGCTTTAGTGTCACGATATAAGTTTAACTTTGTATTGGACACCAATGAAGTGGGGAAACATGACATGTATCTACGTTAGGCCGGGTCCATACGAAGTATTATTTATGTCTATGACTATATTTTAATATCATTAAAGAACACTCCACTTCACAAATGCTACAATGTAATTTACCATTAGGCAGGTTATCACATCCTTTAACTGTTAATTTCTGACTAAGCAAAATTTTAAATTAAGACACACAAGTCACACAACTGGAGTATCCATGCTACAATACAAATATACCCCTTTCCAAAAACCCTTTCTTAGCGAGTGTCTACGTCATAACTATTAGTGTGCCAAATTCCAGTCATATCCGTTCGTGGTTTAAGCTATGCGTTTATTCCGATACAAACCTTTAACCCCTAATGGGGCTTAGGGGTTTAATGTTTAAAAATCCTTTTTTAGCGGATGTTCATAATATCTATTAGTGTAGGTACTAAATTTCCGTGAGTGAAGTCTAATGAATGAAGCGCGGTGGTGGCCTAGTAGTTCGACCTACCGCCTTTCATGCAGAGGGTCGGGGGTTCGATTTACCACTGAGCTTTTCGGTGAAGGTAAAACATCGTGAGGAAACCTGCATGCATCTGCAAAGTATTTCGAAGATGTGTGTGAAGTCCCCAATCCGCACAAGGCCCGCGTGGGGACTATAGCCCAAACCTTCTCGTGATTAGAGGAGGCCTGTGCCCAGCGGTGGGACGCAAATAGGCTGTAGTAGTAGTAGTAGTAGAGCACTTGTTTTTCCATTATTATTATTTTCACAATAAACAAAAAGCCCGGTATATTATGAATTTGCAAACGTGACAATATTCGTATAGACTAATAAATAGAGAATTGGTGGAAATTGCCCAAGTTCGCGCAGTGCGATTTCGATCTGGCTTTGACTGGGTCGACCGCAAACTCCAATAATTAGTAGCGTACGGATATTGCTTTTTGATTTTGCGATCTGCGAAGTATTTCGAAGATGTGTGAGAAGTCCCCAATCCGCACTAGGCCCGCGTGGGGACTATACGGCTGCTCTTTAGCAAAACAGCGTAAGGCATTTTTACTAAATGTTCAGGAAACTCAAAATACTGTTTTTGTTCTGTTACAACTCAAATATGCGAGATAAGAACTAAATTTGAGTAACATAATGTTTCTAAAATTATGACCTACCTAAAATACATAATTTTAAATGTATAAGTTTTTATTTTAATAAAGAAATCATTGAAAAAATATAAGCACTGTGTTTTGTCGTGGGATTTTGAATAAACTTTGTTTTGTAGTGGTGAATTATTTCAATTTAAAACACAAATCCCAGAATGGACTTGAAATTTTCATACTAAAATTAGTAAATGTTGATACATTGTTTTGATATGAGTTTGAACTCCAACTTTGTTTTGGTAAAGGCGTAACGAGGTGTTTTTCCAAAAAATAACCATATTTTTATATGTTTTCATAAAGTATACGTACGACTTTGTATTGGTGTGTTAGTTTTTCTCAATAATTGCAGTGGAAATAAAAACAAATTAATAAATTAAATAAGTGTTTACTGTTTCCGAATCAAATAAATTTCTGTTCAAGTACTTTGAACCATATATATTTACCAGCGGAATATGCTGTCAGATGAAATGCGTTATACCTATTTGAACTAAACGAGACTTGTTAAGTTTTTAAGATAAAAGGTAAGTACTTAAGTACCTATAAATAATTATATAAACTCAGCAGAGGCGGCGGTGTCTTTTGAGCCTTGTTGAGTTTGAAATAGATAAGTAGGAAACTAAACATGAGTTTTTCTTACCTCATAATATCGTTTTTCAAAAATAGTTTTAGCAACATTCTCCTTCAAGCTAAAAAAATACTATCTACCCATAAACTGTCTTCTTAAACCAAAAACTTCTTTGTTTCGTTCCATTATTAATCAAGTCACCATTAAACACAAAGATCTTAAAACAACGAATATTACGTTTTCATGGGTTCTAGGAGCGAGTCTAGGATCGAGTACAAGCTGCTTCCTACACAAGTTACAAACGCGAACCAACATCGCCACAGAACTACCGTACAGAAGGACTCCTCTCGAACAAAAGTCTAGTTCAGGCCTAATTCTACCGGCCTGTATGCGAAAATGAAACTAATAGTCTGTGCTGACTCGAAACCTGTGCCCAGCAGCGGAACGCAAAAAGGCTGTAGTAGTAGTAGTACCAAATTTCAGTCCATCCAATAGTTTATCTTAGTAGGTCTTGAGGATTGTACCTATGAATATCTATGAGCGAAAGTACCGGCGCGGCCCGTATTGGCAGCTGCATCGATGCGCCGCTGAATTAGATCTTCGATTGTCACGGCGGCTTCTATTAATACTTGTCCCCTCGTACGGCCATCCACGTCTACCGCTATAATTAAAGGAATTAGGCGTCCAAGCAATGCGTCGGTCGAGCGACATACAGAATTAGCGGGCAAGCTGCATCGTGTCGCGTAGCGGCGGTGTCAGTAGCAAGTGGAGCGGACAAAATGGCCGAAAGGGCGAGGCCGAAGACTTGTTAGTAAATTAGGCTTCCAGTTCAGTAACAAAAGTTATATTATTAAACAAAGTAAACTTAAATTAACCCACTTACACGATAACGCAAGAGCGTGCAGTCTCCGACAGCGAATACAAAATAAATACAATGACGCCGCAGCGCATATAAAATTTGAGTAAAAGCGAGCAGACGGAACGGTCGGGTTCCGCGGCGGGGGCGGGGCGCGGGGGGCCTAGAAGCACTTGCGGTGCACGATGCCGGGGCCCGACTCGTCGTACTCCTGCTTCGAGATCCACATCTGCTGGAAGGTGGACAGCGAGGCCAGGATGGAGCCGCCGATCCAGACGGAGTACTTCCTCTCGGGGGGAGCGATGATCTTGATCTTGATGGTGGAGGGAGCCAGTGCGGTGATCTCCTTCTGCATTCTGTCGGCGATACCGGGGTACATGGTGGTGCCGCCCGATAACACGGTGTTGGCATACAGGTCCTTGCGGATGTCCACGTCGCACTTCATGATAGAGCTGTACACGGTCTCGTGGACGCCGCACGACTCCATGCCTAGGAACGAAGGCTGGAACAGCGCCTCGGGGCACCGGAACCGCTCGTTGCCGATCGTGATAACTTGCCCGTCCGGCAGCTCGTAGGACTTCTCCAGCGACGTGGAGGCCGCCGCCGTCTGCATCTCCTGCTCGAAGTCCAGCGCCACGTAGCACAGCTTCTCCTTGATGTCGCGTACGATTTCCCGCTCAGCCGTGGTGGTGAACGAGTAGCCGCGCTCGGTAAGGATCTTCATGAGGTAGTCGGTCAAGTCACGACCGGCCAAGTCCAGACGGAGGATGGCGTGGGGCAGGGCGTAGCCCTCGTAGATGGGGACAGTGTGGGATACTCCATCGCCGGAGTCCAGCACGATGCCGGTGGTACGGCCGGAGGCGTACAGGGAGAGCACGGCCTGGATGGCGACGTACATGGCGGGACAGTTGAACGTCTCGAACATGATCTGCGTCATTTTCTCGCGGTTGGCCTTGGGGTTAAGGGGTGCCTCCGTGAGCAAGATAGGGTGCTCTTCGGGCGCCACCCGCAGCTCGTTGTAGAAGGTGTGGTGCCAGATCTTCTCCATGTCGTCCCAGTTGGTGATGATGCCGTGCTCGATGGGATACTTCAGGGTGAGGATACCCCTCTTGCTCTGGGCCTCGTCGCCCACGTAGGAGTCCTTCTGCCCCATGCCCACCATGACGCCCTGGTGGCGCGGGCGGCCTACGATGGACGGGAACACGGCGCGCGGCGCGTCGTCGCCGGCGAAGCCCGCCTTGCACATGCCGGAGCCGTTGTCCACGACCAGCGCGCCCGCATCGTCGTCGCACATGCTGACTGTCGCTCACTTACTCGTCGCTGCTCAACGATACCGGCTCGCGTCCTGCAACAACAAACGACACTCCCATCAGCTTACGGCGCTTGACGACAGACGCACGCCCTGCGGCCCTTTCACTGAGACACTAATTAGTTTTTCGTTGCACTTTTATAATATGTTTAGGTACTTGATTAAACTGAAATAGCACATCATCTTTTTTGGTGCAAAATATGAATCTCTGATATCGCTGATTAACTACGAAGATATTTTTAAATTTACTTCCACTGGTGAATTGATTACTTTGAAAAAAAGCA